>OU015490.1:179784199-179819199 GCA_907164885.2 Dolomedes plantarius | reverse complement strand
GAATGATGGTAAAGGGTCTTTTTTTTTTGCTAATCGAGGGATAAAATTCTTTATCCACTAGAGTGGAGGTAAATAAAGTGCTCGGAAATATGGTACTAAACTAATTTTCAAAGCTCCAACTACTAACAAAATTAAATACCTACCAACAAAACTAATTCGAGAAAAATTCATTAATTCACCAACAAAATGATTTACATGTTGATTAAGAATGTAAAAGTGTACCGCAAAAAGTTTTATTTAAATTTTCTTAAGAATTAACGGGCTTCGAATAATCCAGCATTTCTTATAGTTCGCCAAGCTTCCCGAACGCAATCGGTTCTATTCGGTTGAACCCGGAAATGCTCGCCCTAATCTTAAGGTTTTATTTGCAGATAACAGTTTCCGAAGTTAATCTCGCAAAAGTTTAATAACAATTTTAATAAATTTAATAATAATAATAATAATAATTTTAATAAATTTAATAATAATAATAATAATAATTTTAATAAATTTAATAATAATAATAATTTTAATAAATTTAATAATAATAATAATAATTTTAATAAATTTAATAATAATAATAATTTTAATAAATTTAATAATAATAATAATAATAATTTTAATAAATTTAATAATAATAATAATAATAATAATAATAATAATAATAATAGCAAAAACATTGTTTTAAAAATTAAATAATTTTTATTTAATTTTAAAAACCAATATGAATGTCTTTTTTTCATATGCTATTTATAAATTGAATAATAATAATAATAATAATAATATTAAAATTTTAATAATAATAGTAATAAACATTTTTAAAAAAATTAAAATTTTTTAGTTAATTTTAAAATTCAGTATGAATGTCTTTCTTCATATGCTGGTATAGATAATGTAGTCTGTCAAATGTTCCAAGTAAGATAGTTTTTGTACATTATCGTGTTTCAAATTCAGTTTAGATTTCAAAGTTTGGTATTTGATAATCCGGCATCATAAAGAGCCGAATGTGCTAAAATAATCGGATTTTATTGTAGCAGAACAATCTAATTGTAATTTTATTTCTGATTCGGACGGAAATTTTTTTTTCAATCTTACGAGGAAGATGTTGAAAATTGCTGTAACATTTTGCCAAGTCCCAATTACTTAACACAATTAAATAGAGCTCAATTCGTTTACAGTTTTCATCGGGAAAGTAGAAGGTTCAGTAGTCAAAGTTACACCGAAAAAAGAAGGTCATAAACTCATAAGCTTTTGTTCAGTTGCGCAGAATGACTATATGACGAAATTTGCGAGCCTTATTTGATTAATTTAAGAGTTAGGAAAATGTATATAGATAGAATTTATAGCAAGGAGTAAGTGCTGAGTACGCCCAGAAACTTAAAGCATGGACGCACTTCTAACAAAGTAAAAATTAGACTCCCATGTTCGATGCATTTATTCCTGTGTAAAGTTAAAATTAGAAAATGCAACCTTCATATATATACAGGTGGTTATCAAAATAATAGAAACACCTATCAATATCAGTGGTGTTTATGAATGTTCTTCGTATTCCTTAAAAAACAAATCTGGCACACCGGTATTTTTTTATAGAATATAGTGTATATATTATTCTACAGTCAAGTAGCAAAAAGAGAAATTTTTTTGAGATTGGAGTATATGTTACTGCAACCCCCAGGCTAATCGGTGTTTTTCGAGCTATGGTATCTAAAGTCATGATAGCATACAGAGTGCACAGAAAAACATCCTTTGTCAAACAGAATAGTGGATGAAAGGGAGAGCTGAGAGAAAGAGACGGACGAGGTATTGAAGCGGATTGTGACATGAAGAAAGAAAACAACTGCAAAAAAAATGACCGAAGAGCTCAATCTGCATCTGCATGTTCCGGTATCAACCATCAGAGGTAGAAGGGAACTTCACAAACAAAGCATTTACGGAAAAGTAGCTATTCCCAAACCACTCCTAATAGATGTTAATATAAAATATCGTCCACAATGTTGCTACGAGCGCAAATCCTGGTCGAGTAATGTGTCAAAAAACGGCATTTGGTCCGACGAATCATTGTTGCCACTGTTCCTCACAACAGGATATACGTATGTCTGGAGAACACCTACACAAGCGGAAGATTCTGGCTGTCTCATCTCAACTATCAATCATGGAGATAGATCTATCAGGGTTTGGGATGGCATCTCATGGTTTTCTTTAGGCCCTATTGTAACCCTAAAAGGGATATTGAATGGGAAGGACAATGTCGAAATTTTAGCTCACTAGTCCATCCTATGGTAGAAACATTGTTTCTTGCAGGAGATGGCGTTCTCCAGGATGATAATCCCCCTATACATACAGCTAAATCCATCAAGTATTGGTTTGAAGAGCATGAAAAAGAAGTCTAATATCTTATCTTGCCCTGTACAAACCTCCCCGACTATATATCGAACCACTGTGATCTATATAAGCGGATAGATCTAGGTATCGATATCCACCACTGCATCTCTACTGAAACTTTCCTTATTTTTCTCTGAAGAATGGTGTAATATATTCTTAACCACTATTCAGGACTTGTATAATTCAATTCCAAGGTGAATAAGGTTATATTACAAGACAAAGGTGATTCTGCGCCGTATTAATAAAGGTACGTCGTATTATAACTGCGCCGTATTTTTCATGATGTTTCTTAGTGTTTCCATTTTCTTGATAACCACCTGTATATATATATATTATATATATATATATATATATATATATATATATATATATATATATATATATATATATATATATATTACCACTCAATGTTCATTCTTTAGTTTCTTTCAAAAATGCATAAAGAGTGTTCAGGAAGCCTTTCACATTCGATATTCAGGCGTTTACATAACATACATTTTGTTTTCTCCAAAACTGTGTTATTAGCGGTTGTTTTGCACTATAGCGAAGAAGAAAGGCTGACGAGTCAAAAAAAAATGAGAACAGCCTACTTGAAAGGATGTGCGATAAATCGATAACTTACACTGAGCTCTTGTAATGTAAATTGGTAAACGGGCCAATTTAGCGTTTCAGTTAAACTTCGTATTTTAGGTAGACATGATGGTGCAAAAATTAAATAGAGGTAATTTTTTAGCAGAGAAAATAGATAACCAATGTAGGAAGAAAACTATATTTTTGTATGTAATTCAACACAGTGTTAATAAACAATAGTTAATAAACAATAGTTAATAAACATTGTTAATAAACAATATTGCATTAATTTTTTTTCTTCATATTATTAAGCTTTGTTAAATATCAAGTAACCACAATCATATATATCCCAACTTTAAATAAATAAATAAATAAATAAGTAAATATATATATATATATATATATGTGCGTGTGAAACTCGAGTTTGGGAATGGTGGAAGAATTCAGCCTGATTAGCTTACAATTAGGGGCAAATACTTTTTCATGGAAATACAAGTTTACATGGGAAAAGAATTAGTTTACACCCGTAATTAAACTTAGCCAATGTAAACCTGTATTTGACTGGACTAGGATTTCATACAGGTGAAATATTTTTTTCAGTAGGCTTGTTAAAACACTGAATCTGATAAAATTACTTTTCCAGTGTCCTGTATCTTATTATACTCCTACCCGTATAGCTGATAGGCATTTTATGGTTCACTCTACTTTACTCGAATGATACCAGATATATGGAAATGAAAAGAGGTTCGTTTTTTTCCTAGACAAGGTAAGAAGACCTTTTTAAACTCCAGGCATGAGACAGAAACAGGTGTTTGAGTTAAACTAGGTATTTTCAGTATACATGATGCCGTAAAATTATAGATAAAGGTATTTTTAAGCAAAGAAAATAGATTAAGAAAGAAAATTTCATTTTTGGGTGGAATTCAAAAATTCAGTAATTCCATTAACAATGCATTCATTTTTTATCTTCATACTAAGCTTTGTTAAAAATCCAGTAAACACATACATTACATCCCTACTTTATACATGCATACGTACATATATATATATATATATATATATATATATATATATATATATATATATATATATGACTAGGATTCCAGACAGGGTAAACACCTTTTTTGTAAGTCTGATAAACTCTAGATCTGATAAAATTATTTTTTCAGTGTCCTGTATCATATTACCCTACACGTATAGCTGATAAGCATTGAAAATTGTCCTCACTTCCAAAACTGTCGAGCGTCTAAGGCAACCTTTTATCGTTTGTTTGGGACATTAATGTTTTTGGTTGAAAGAATAAAATGATCTTTTATGGTATACTCTACTTTCCTCAAATGATACCAGATATATAGAAATGAAAAGAGTTTCGTTTTTTTTTCCTAGACAAGGTAAGAAGCAGTTTTTAAACTCTAGGTATGAGAAAGAAACATATGTTTTGGACTAGGAGCAAACATTTTCAACAGAAAGCATTAAAGATCTTTTTATATTTTTTTTTCCGGGACGAAAGAAGAACTATGATTTTTGTTCTAGTACGATAAATGCAGTTATTTGTTAGACATTGCGGGGAAAATAAAAAATACGTGGAATGTATAGCAATTTCTCTTATAAGACTTGAAGTATAGTTGTAAACAGGAGATGTATCCAAAAATGATGTTTAGGAGTTATGGAATGTAGAAATTGATAATTTAGGGTAAAAAGAAAATACATTTAAAAGTTTGAAGAATTATTTGTTGTTGTTGTCGTTTCTAATTCTGGTATTCGATATACATACATACATACACACACACACACACACACACACATATATATATATATATATATATATATATATATATATATATATATATATATATATATATATATATATATATATATATATATATATATATACAGTGCTTTATTCTGGGGTACGCGGGGATACGGCATATCCCCATCATTTTTTAAGTATTATTTTGTCTTAACTTAACCGAAATTTTAAGATACTTACGGATCAATTGTTAATATATAACAAAAAAGTATTTTTCTTAAATTGTGAGCTTTTGATTCCCTGCCACGTGACGTGTGAAAACACGGTACTAAAAATACGCACCTTTATTTGAGAAAACACAGTATACCCACCTATATTTTTAGAAAAAAACACTATATATATATATATATATATATATATATATATATATATATATATATATATATATATATATATATATATATAATGGCTGGAAGTAATTCCAAACTAGGACCATATAAGTTAGCGCGCTGAGTTGTACTCTAGTTTATAATGGCACCACAAAGATTTGAGTCCGATTTAGCCAGGTGCCACCTCAATTTTGGCGGAGGAACCCCCAAGGCTGACATGGTACATAGGGGTGGGGGGCTAGGATCGCACCGATCTACGGATTTAACGCGTCCATATCCGTCCTAGACAGGGAAGTATTTCATGCCGCTTGTCGGGATTCGATCAGAGCACCTTCAACACCGAAACCCATGAGCCAACGGGCCACCACTAGTCTGTCTGGGGCCCTGAAGAATTATTTAAAAGCTGTGAATAAAGTAACAATACAGAATGTTATAGATATTATTTAGAAGTTTTCGCTTTTTTTGTATGCTGGAAATAATTTATATAACAAACATTTATGCATCTATATTCGGAGCAAATTTTTTTCTTAAATTTATATTTCATCAAAACTTTTAGATGAATAAGTGACATCATTAAAATTGTTTTCTGCAGTTCAGAGTGGCTCATATCTACTTTGCCGGGCTTTTTATTAATTATTCTAAAATCGTTATAAAGCTGGTGTTAGTGCAATGCAATTTCTTTTGTAATAATCACTGTACATCGAATTATATATTTTCCCCTTTATTGCTCTATTATTGATACTTTTTTAAATGAGTACACTTAACTTGTATCATTATATTCAACGGTTTTTCCGTAGTTATTACAAAAAATATTAATATTTATCATTCAATAATATACCTTTTAAATTGAAATATAGTGATATACATAACTCTATATTCAATAGCGGACGATATATTAACGGTATATTCGATATATTAATGATATTTATGCATAATACGACTAATGATACATTTAAATTGTTATTTATCAATAATATATATTGGATATTAATTCCAGTTAGTGTAGCAATAACACGCAAAAATTGTCTAAAGATTGCCTGAAAACGTCTTACTTACACAAACACACACACACATATATATATATTGTGGCGTCACGGCAAGGCTAAACTCTCTGAGGCATTTTGCAAAAAATTTTACAACTGTTGGATCCATACTAACAAAAACAGAGTCCTAAATAAAATGCGAAGCTAATTTTGAAAACAGAAACTTAACGAGGAAATTTATTTACAAAGAAAAAATTTAACATTTAAGGTTACAACATATTCAATTTAACTCTGTGCAGATCTACAATGCACGCTCCCGGACCCATACAGTCCCAACACAGGAGCTTAAAAAAACACGTTCACTCAAGACGGATTCTGTGCGGCGTCTCTCCTTCCGAGAGGGGGTCGGCAATCTTTGGTGACAGTTTCTTCGTAACGCCGAAACTTTATTACATTCCAGAATCGTTAGGACGACAGCTTTACTGGCTGCATCTGTGGGAAAACGTTTTTTAATTCCCCACGTGTTCAAAACCGGTGGAAACTGGCAAAACTTTCACTGATAAACACGCAGCTTTGTTTCAAGCACTCTGTGGGGTCTTGGGAAAAAATAAGACCATACTTCCAGTACGCTAATATATATATATATATATATATATATATATATATATATATATATATATATATATATATATATATATATATATATATATATATATATATATATATATATATATATATATATATACATATATATATATATATATATATATATATATATATATATATATACATATTTATATATACATACATATATATATATATATATATATACATATTTATATATACATACATATATATATATATATATATATATATATATATATATATATATATATATATATATATATATATATATATATGTGGTGTGTGTGTATATATATATATATATGAAATTTGAGTTTGGAGATGGTGGGAGAATTCAGCCTGATTTGCCTACAATTGGGAATAACTGGAAAGTATTTAATGACACAGTAGGTGCAAATACTTTCCTTGCAGATTATAAGTTTACATGAGAAAGAAAAGTTGAGTTATTTAGTTATAAAAATTCAGCTATAAAGATATATGTTGTGAAGGATCCACAATTTGGACATTTTGAACTCCTTCCAAAGTCATAGCCATTTTGTTTTTCCAACACGATTACGGGGCATAAAACGGCCATATTGGAAAAAGGGGGAACTGCACCAATTTTCTAAGAAACATCGCACCCCCTGAATTCCTCAGGATGGGAGAAAGAAATTCCAGGAAATTCAACAGACTTCCAATTTTCTTGGAAATAAGAGTACCACGTGGGTCAACCGTGGGGATGTCGGAGCTTCCTGCCCTCGAGTAAAAAACTCGAAGAGGCAATAAATTTACGTGAATAACTGACCTGGGGAGGAGTCATAATCCAAATGGGGGAAAAATGAACCCCGAGTGTGGGAGAAAAACGAGGATCGGAGGAGAGGGTCGGAGAGAGAGATTGAGGTAGCGAGCTGCGAAGAAAGCCCTGGAAAAAAGACGCCCCCGTAAAATGGCGAGATGTCCGTGTTCAACCGCCAGCGCCGATTCTGCTACCTCCTCCAATGAAGGGCCCCATGATTTTTAGCCCGATACCTAAAGCCTCCTCCGGTAGAAGTGCCTCAACGACTCCATGCTTTGCCCTGCTGTTTCATCAAAGCTCCCCAGGTTGGTCATTTCTTCCCCTTTAAATAGTGCTCATGACCTTTGAGAGATTACGAAAAATATGACTTTATTTCACTCGACCCGTAATAGTTCTGCCGCAGGAAGCGGAAATAGTATGCCCTAATTCTGTTATATGTCTAATCAAGATCTTATATATAATATGTAAAACTCACGTCTCTTGTAAAATAGTGTATAATAAATGTTATTTTATTTATAAACGCAGAGTTCACTTTGGAGTTCACCTCCCTAAATTTTACACAACGCAAAGGGGTATCTCTGCTACCCCTCGTAACAATATATAAAGAAAGAAAAGCAGTGAAACATGAGATAAAGAGTTATTGGTTTATATATGTCCTTTTTTATGTCTTACAAATGATGTTAATGGAAAATGAATTTGGTGTTTAATAAATGTCAACAAATTTATTAAGATGTTTACAAAAATTAACACTAATTTGCATAATAATGCATAAATATTTGCGGACTTTTCAGAGTTAATTAAACTACATTTTATTCTTAACGCATGAAAATCGTAAAAATGCTGTAAATAATCAATTCAAATCATATGTACTATTTTTATGTAATTAAAAAAAAATTTGTAAAAACTATAAATATTCTTATTTATTGAAATATGAGAGTTTTAGGTTTTCATATGTAGTAAGAACTTATATAAAACGCCAGAAAAAAAATTTAAGAACTAAACATCGCAATGGAAAGTAAACAAAAAGAAAAATAAAGTAACTGTACTATAATTTAAAACAAACTATCCGCTAAATTTCTGGCAGAAAGAGTAAATTATCAGCTCGCGATAATAGACAAATTTTCAAGCTTGCAACGAAACAGAACTTGTCTACTCGTAAAATAACACAGCAGACAAGTAAAACTATTTCACATATGACTGTCTGGCGCACTTTAAGATCAAATTCAAATGTTGCTCTTCGGAAATTAAAAAGAAAACCATGACTGTTAAAGCATCATAAAGAAGGAAGGCTGAAATGGGCAAAGAAAGTCATGACCTGGGATGCTGCTTAGAAAAATATTATTTTTTCCGACGAAAAAAAATTAATTTGGATTGCCCGGACGGTAATATTTCCTACTGGCATGATTTACGAACGGAACATCGGGTTTTCTTCAGTAGACAGATGGGTGGTAGCTCTGTGATGGTGTGGGGAGCTTTTGCATATGATGGGAAATGTGATCTGCAGCGAGTTCTTGGAAAAATGGACTCCATTTGTTATCAACAACTGCTTTACCAACACCTTATACCTTTTGGCCCATTTTTAGGAGGATCAAACTGGAAATTTCAGTAAGACAATGCACCTTGTCATGTGTCTAAATCAACTAAAAACTGGTTTCAAAAAGAAAAAATCGAGGTCTTAAACTGGCCAAGCCTTAGTCCAGACCAGAATCCCACCAAAAACTTGTGGGGCCATTTAAGACCTCGTGGTGACATTGGCTCGTCAAGTGTATGCAAATAACCGTCAGTATGATTCTGTGTATGAATTGGAACTAGATATCTTGGATGAATGGGACAAAATTCCCAAATATTTTCTCGAAAACCTAATTAATTCAATGAAAAATCGAGTATTTCAAGCTATTCAGAAAAATGGTGGATCAACATCATATTA
Source organism: Dolomedes plantarius (assembly GCA_907164885.2). NCBI lineage: Eukaryota > Metazoa > Arthropoda > Arachnida > Araneae > Dolomedidae > Dolomedes > Dolomedes plantarius. Next base: position 179,809,799 of record OU015490.1, on the reverse strand, counting down.
CTTTTATTAAAAAAATTTGTTTTAACTAGTGGTCTTATAATTTTGTTACAGATATTTGATTGGAAAAATTTGAAATTGTTGATAAAATAATTAGTATATTTAAATATCTCTTAAAAATAATATACACATATTTTATATTTCATTTATTAATATCAACCTAATTTTATTAAAAAAAATATGCTATTTATAGTAAAAATCACAAAATCCACGATGGTCTTATAATTTTGTTACACACTGTATATATATATACAGGGTGTCCCATAATGATTGGGACAAACTTTAAGGGGAGGTAGGGCATTTCAAAAGGATTCAAAGTTGCATAGCAACCCATGGTCGCAAACGTCATGGGAAAGTGGTATCAGAGGTACAGGAAATGAAGGAATACGAGACAGCGATTATCAGAAATATTTATTTCTCATAAATACTGCATTTGATGTTGTAGATAATACCATTTCAAAAGGTTACAAAAGATGCTCCACCCAAAAGTTTCCACCATTACAAGAGATGCAAGCGTTACAACGACGGACCATGGATTAGCGGACATGATTGAGAACACCTGGATTTGCTTGGATATCTGCAGCAGCGCAAACAATTCTTGCAACCAGATCCATTTCATATTCGACATGTGTCTTATACACAGTACCTTTAAGTATACCTCAAAGAAAGAAAATCCAGGCAGCTTAAATCCGGAGAGCGTGGGGGCCAGGCAATTAGGTCCAAGCAAATCCAGGTGTTTTCGAACGCGTCGGCCAATCCATGGTCCGTGACTGTAACGCTTGCATCTCCTGTAATGGTGGAAACTTTGAGCATCTTTTGTAACCTTTTAAAATGGTATCATTTACCACAGCATATGTAATATTTATGAACAATGAATATTTCTGATAATCTCTGTCTTGTAGGCCTTCATTTCTTGTACCTCCGATACCACTTTTCCATGACGTTTGCGACCATGGGTTGCTATGCAATTTTGAATCCTTTTACATGCCCTACCGGCCCTTGAAGTTTGTCCCAATCATTATGGGACACCCTGTATATATATATATATATATATATAATATATATATATATATATATATATATATGTATATATATATATATATATATATATATATATATATATATATATATATATATATATATATATATATATATATATATATTTATTTATTTATATATGACAAATTTTTCACGCATTTTGGTTATTTTCTGTTTAACTGTTTACTGCATGCCCAAGCGACACAGACTCTGTTTGGCACGCTGCCAAAATTCTAACTCGCGACCACTGACGGTTTTAGCGTCTGAAATTTTGCTTTCCAGGGGACCGTTATACAGGAACGCAATCCTACGTTAACAAGTATATTGGCGGCGGTTAACAACGAATTTAATCGATAAAAACCTTGGTGTGAAAAGGAAAAGTATACATCTTCAGACAACAGTTAGCCTTTGACCTAGGTTTTACACTTGTTATGTGTTTCTTGGCAAGGCATAAACGATGAATACGCTAGAGGGAAAGCAATTCTTAATGGGAAATTTCTCTAAAGTTTTTAATGTTAACTGACAAAGGATAGTCGTCTATAAGGAATTGTAGTATTAAAAGTGAGATCAGTGATTCTCATCCAATGTCCCGCGGCCGTGAGATTCGTGGTGTGCCGCCACTGTGAATACCCACACATAAATGACGTCAGACAAGTAGTTTAAATCATTTCTACTTTCCTAGCGGGGACTGGGTGGACCAATGTGCATGACTATTACAATTCTGGACTGGTAACTGGTAACTCTGGACTATTACAGCTCTGAACTTTTAAATATGGATCACGAAATGAGAGTAGAGTTATCATTTTTAAGCCCAAATATAAATGGAAGTTATCGAAAAACAACAAGCTCAAACTTCGCATTAAATAGTAATTTGTAGTTAAATAAACACTAGTTGGTACCTGTCAAAACATGATGGCTAGATAGTAAATAAATGTATACTAATACACAAATTATACTTAACACATCATTGCCAAATGTTGAAATTCATAATAATGCACAGAAACAAATTAATATGTTTAAGCGGCCTAGTGCTTAGTGAGTATCTAAAGCCATATTTAGAAGTGTCACTGAGCATGCGCAGAAAGCAATTTTTTAAATTGTAAATTATCGCTAATTAAACAGCGCGAAATAAACAATTTCCGTGAGATTTAATCTTATATTTCACATACATAATTATCATAAAAATAAAAATGGCAGAGAGAGATCTAGAGAGACTCATCGGAACAAACTTGTTTATCATTAAAACGTCACTGAGCATGAGCAGAAACAGTGAGTTTCTAAAGACAGATTTAAACATGCCACTGAGCATGCGCAGAAACAGTGAGTTTCTAAAGAGAGATTTAAACATGCCACTGAGCATGCTCAGAAATCAATTTTTAATTGTAAATTATCGCTAATTAATAGAAATTGCGGTTACAAAAACCAAACTTGACTAATCTACAGGTTACAATCTTTCGTTTAAGACCAATATGAAGTAAATTGATGCAGTAGTATCCCCTCACGGACTGCCCAAAAAGTCGGCTTAGCAACTTAAATATATAGATGTTATTTTTACGAAATATATTATAGATATATCAATCAATTATGCAAGTAAAATTCTCTTAAATTTATCTTAATGTTAGTACGCTGCTAAATTTTTTAATTATTATAAGTGTACCGTGACGAAAAAAAGTTGAGAATCACTAAGTTAGAGAAATTTAGCTTTAAGAAATGCCCCTTTGGTGAGCTCTGTGATTTTGTACCATTGGTGCGTATCAAAATCTTGAAACTGTTTTTTTTTTTATGCACTAAAGGTGCTATTTTTATCACTTTAGGAGCACAGGACCTTTAAGCTCGATGAAATGATTATAAATAGGGTTAAGTTTAACCACGAAAACTGAATAATATTAGAAAAAAATTTTCTTTCTTTATACACATAAAGTACATATCTTTTAATATGTCATATTTAAAATGGAAATTATAAATCTATAAATAATTTCAAATTAGCAATTTAGAATTTTATATAATTAACTGGTAATTAAAAATCATAAGTTCTGGGCACATCATAAAATTGAGATATATGCTTACAGAAAATAATCAATGGTCAGATTGCATTAGTAATATATTTACCTGTAATGTAAAACCAAATAAATTGTAATAAATATTACTTGAAATAAAAATTGAGCATAAAATTGGAAAACTTCAATAATCATCCCAATTATTGACATAATTTACCCACATAAATTTTTTTTCCAGAATTGCACATTTTTCTGGTTTTAAAATGTAGAGTACCACAAAGTATACACAGGTGTAGGTATGCGAGGGTGTAGTTTTATCAGTTTTCTATTGCTAGTTTAAAATTAATACTGCACGTTCACTCATATTAGCAGTTAATCATATAAAATTCTAAACTGCTAATTTGAAAATTATTTATAGATTTATAATTACCATTTTTATATATGACATATTTAAAGACATGTACTTTATATGTATAAAGAAGGAAAATTTCTTTTCTAATAATATTTGAGTTTTTGTGGTTAGAATTAGAGAATATTTGTAGTTATTTCGTCGAGCTGCAAGGTTCCGTGCTCTCTTTAACAAATGTGTTTTTCTGCGTATTGAAATTTACCAAAATTTCCAATGAAGCAAGCTATGTAGCTGTGCCTTGATGACATTTAACACAAGCAGCAAAACATAAAGAATTAAATGAATGTCAATTTGTTGCGTATTTAAAATATCGAACTGAATATTTTATATATATTTTAATATTACTGTAATTGGTGATGCAGGGAAATCAAAGCCATAAACATAAAGAAAATCCCTCAAATATTAAGATATTAAAAACTCTCAAGCAACATCCGAAGCAGTTGAATAAAACTCTGTTTTCGTTCGCCTTTCATACGGTGAATTTACCCAAAAATTTCTGAATAACTTTACCTGCTATTTTTCGCTCTTAATTCCGGGAACACATTATCCACTCTCCTGGCTTTACCACGTAATTTCGCCCGTGCTCTTGCAACTATCTGGATCGTAAATCTTCAGCTGACGACTCCTCGACGATTACAATCCAGGTGGGAAATTTAAGAGCACGGCAGAAGAAAAGAGAGCCCCACGATTTATGACGCTAGCCTACAAGCTCACTTTAATGATGATTCTACATAGCCCTAGTAATGAAAGAATTTTCTTTTGAAAAATGATAGAGAACCCTTTGCCCTCTTTTTTTTTTTGGAGAAAGGAGCTACGCTTTCGTGGTTTCGCTGATGATTCCTTTGCAGAAAAAAAAATAAACGAAGGAGGAACATAGTTTCTATCGAACAAAATTGAAATATGTGTTTAAAGTATTCAAAGAAAGAGAAGGGAGAAAGAACGAACGTGAAAAAAAAATGTTTTTTAGCTTCCCCTTGGAGCTCAAAAAAGCCAGATAAGTTAAAACACGATACTTCCTTTACAATATGATATATATCTCGAGGAAAAGGTATTGTGACGCGTGTGCCAAAAAAAATCGATATTGTTATTTGAACGGGATTACCGACGAAAGAAACCTCTGAGTTATGGCAGATATCGTTGGATGTGAAATTTTGCGTTCATAATCGTTATTTCTGAGGGTGAAATTTTGCGTTCATAATCGTTACTTCTCAAGGCGAAAATTTCGCGTTCATAATAGTCGTTATTAACAAGCGACCGACGGGAGAAAGAATTCCTTTTATGTACTCAAAACTTCTATTTAAATACAGTCAGCGAGGTCTTCAATTTAGACGTGCTTCCTGTCTGTGGATTACTATGATTCTTGTTCAATGACAGATCATGAACGACATAAAAAAGGGAAAATATATTAAGTAATTAAGAGAGAGGTGGGAGAACCATAATTGCACAGTTTACTTTAGGGGACTTAGTGTCAGGGCATACGAAAATGACGTCACTGTGATTTATTTTTTTAATCTACAATAGTGTTCATTGGTAGATTTTAAAAATATACGTCACCACGACGTCATTTTCGCAGGGTGTAATTTTTGATATGCTTGAAGACTACGGCCCTAGATCTGAGACTAAGGGATAAAATTTCCCCTTCACTAGGATTATCGGAAATCGGAATCCTTGTTTGTAAAGGCAATGAAAGGTGAATGGTAAACATCTCGGTTTTAAGCTTCAGTCATAATCGGCGGAAAGTATAACCGATAGTCGAAGGCGGTATTATTTAAGGCAGGCTACAGTCGATGCTGTAAAGTTTGAAGATTCAAGAATTGTTTTGGTCCGAATTGCAAGAAATCGAAATCGTTGGTAATGTAATCCTCAAAAGATTTTTACGGGGAGAAAAAATAATAAATAGCTGAAGTAGGTATTAGAAAAAGCATGTGTTAATGCTGCAAATTTTAAATTCTCTACGAGGATTTAATAGGGGAATGATTTGAAAACAACATCTGTCAAGCGATATATATAGTATCTGCAATCGACTTTTTACTATATAAAAAAGAGTATAAAAGTAGTATATATTCGGTTTTTCTTAAGATTTCCACAACTGCTATAAATCTTCTACGATGTGTGAGTTGACACATATTGAGTTAGAGAAAACATAAAATTTCAAATTGGCATTTTTCTTTATTTGTTATTTCTCCGACAAATATATACAACAGTTTCAAGATATAAAATCACTCTAGAGGTAATGTACAAAAATAGGGGGTTTATATATATATATATATATATATATATATATATATATATATATATACTCACACACACACACACATATATATATATTCATTCTTGGGCCCGTATTCTTGGGATACATGCTATTCCACCCTGTAATGAAAAGGTTAATAGAGAAAGAAATTTTACGCCTTGGGGCATTTTTCCTTTTTTTTTTCTTCTAAATGCAAATAGTATTTTAAAATTTAAATTATTCGGGGAAAAATACTTGTATAGTTTATTTTAAACGCACATCAATTCCTTTTGTGGACGAAATTTGTAAAATGAATCCTGTTGCAAGGTGCAGCAAATTTTAGGTTACCTGAAAATACCATTTTTATTGGATTATCAGCATTTATGTAGCTGTAAATAGTAGACAAATTTTCTCCATAGGTTAACACTGACGTGAGCAAATCCAATAGGGTTAGTTTACTAACAGTCTTTACAAATGGATTGAAAATTTATTAGTATTTCTGAAGCTATTTTTTGATGATTTACCTTTGCACTAGAATCTCGTAATATATCATAATATACCCAAAATTCCTTATAATACACTAAAAATTGCTCCTAAGTAGAACTGAAACAAATGTAGTTCAATATCGTAATAAAAATCACGGAGTATGAAGAATGATTGCAAATGCATCAACTAAGATTCTGTGGACGTATAATCAGTCTTACTCATACTTCATTCGTTTAGTTCTCGACACATTTTCCCTCCATTTATTTCTCTATTCAAGAAGAAAGGGCATTTATCAAATCTCCATTTACTAATTTAGATTAATTTGTTGTCACTTGCCGGATATATTGCACCTTTTCGTTAATCATACATCACTTGGGGAAGAAAAATTGGAGCTTGAGATTTACTGTAATGCACATCATTTTTTAAAATCTTTTTTTTTTTTTTGGTAGGAATGATAACATAGCAGTGGAGCTTGAAATATGAGAAATATTTAAGGAATAATTATGTGAAAAAACTCTTTTTTTATGTTTGCTTTGAAATTGTGAGATTTGAGGGAGTAGGTCGGCGTAAATTGAAAAAAAAAAATACATGGCTCACCTTAATGATGTAAAATTTGTAGATTGCTGGGAAAATAATTACAGCAATTAATTATAAAGTACTGTATTTATCAAAAGTGCCTATTATTTTTTATAAATGCCCAAACTGTTCAAGAATGTTAAAATTATTTTTATATGCTGTAAATCAAACAATTTAGCGTAGAGGCAATTATGACAAATGAAAAAAATATCATTATTTTATTAAACCCTAAAAAATTGAGAGACGAATAACGTTTTAAACAGAAAAACTTTTTATTAATCGTTAGAGAAACGAAGTTTGAAATTCAGATAAGTTTGCTTTAAAAGAACGAAAAATCCGGATTTTAAAATAGCAATTTGAGATTGCAAGAAAAATAACTAAAATAAGCGACAAAAACAAAATTCGAAACAGTTTTGTCCCATGCAAACAATGGTGGAATATTCAATAAAAATAAAAATTTATATCAGTTAGGTCAAAGTAGTTAAGGAGTGTAATGAGACAGAAATTTGATAAGTCCAAAATGCAAAGGAAAATGATTACGTGCACAAAAAATATGTGTAGAATTCCATCTTCCGTGAACTGAATTTGATAAACTAATTAGTTTTCTGCAACATATTGTTTTTCCATAGAGAAAATATTTTATATGCATGGAACTTGTAGTCAAATAATTTGACGGGTAACCAAATAATATCAGTAGAAATAAGACCATTTACCCAAAGATATTGCTTATGAAAGCATATTTATTTATCTTTGTATGTATATTAATAAAGAAATAATCTGACACGAGGTCAAAAAATATGAGATGCAAAAAGGCCAATTACATGAATTATTGCATATATTAAAGCTTATGTTTTTCATCTAAGCATAATTCAGTTAATAGAGAAATAATTTGACTTTTAGCCAAAAATATCAATTGCAATACGACCATTAACATAAATTTGCGGTATTTAGATTAAATAAGGAACAATTTGACTGGTTATCTCCAAAAATCACTTGCAATGTGACAGGAGTTTATTGCATAATGGAGCTTATGTGTTTATCTTAGCAGCATTTAGATCAGTAGAGGAATAGTTTGACTCGGCGACAGAAAAATAAATAATTTATAAAATTATCGGGTTAGGGTGGGTTTGCCATAGTAATTCTTCTCTATTCTTATGTATTTTCTAATATATTTGACTTTCCGTTTCCATGTGGGGATCTCGGGGCCTTGGGATGTCTTTTGGCTAGACCTGCATCCTATTCAGAAAGTTACCCATTGAGGCAACTGATTTGGTTAGGCCTTCTGAGGAAGAGACCGGTCTATTGCCTCGTTTTATTGCTTTGGTTCTTTGTATTTACTATTATTGCTACAGAATCTTGTATTTATGCTGCGTATAGCGCCAAGTGCAGATTTTCTGTTAATTTCTGTCAATTTTGCTATTTTTTCGGCTGTCAGTGCCTTCTTCCTGCAATTTGCTGTCTTACTTTTTCTGTTGAATTATTTACAATATACTAAGTTTCAGAAAAACATAAGTTGCATTATGGTCATTAACAATTAAAGTATTGCATACAAAAACGTTCATTTATCTATGCAGAATTAAAATTAAATGACGTATAAGTTGACCGATGGTCACCAAAAATCAAGCAGAGACAATATGGAAAGTTACATTAATATACAAAAACTTCGTTCAGAATTACAGAATTTAGATATTGAGGTTGAGGTTGTTTGGATGAAAGATTCACAAACCAGAGAGGAAGGGGTTATTGAAATCGGATCCCCCCGGCTGACTGATATTCAAGCATATGGGAATATCAGAACTAAAGTAGATCGTTTTTATTTATACATTATAAGTACTGAAAACACAGTAACGTTAGTTTTTTCCATTTGCTATCTCGAATATTTTACCCCCAAAAGAGTTAAACTTTTAAACAATTAGGAAATGTCTTCTATCTGTTGTATTTTTGAAATTAAATAATTGCAAGTAAAAAACCGTGTTTTATGTTTTTGTATATTTACAACATAATTCGTTCAAACCCACCCGTTTTAAATAATCAAAACAATCTAAAGTGGGGTTAAATAAATAATTCAACTACGATATCAGGAAATTATTATAGAAATTGTAGATATCTGCAGGGGAATAATTAAGATATAGCTTGCTATTTTCAAGTAAGAAAAGATACATTGCACTATATATATATAACATGTTTTGAACTATTTACGTATGGGCTACCAGAACTCCGGTAAAGTGCGTATGGATAATATTCCATTATGATATTTCAAAAAGCATTTTTTAATTTTATCTCTTATTCCACCGCTAAATTTTTCCACTGGTACTTTCGAAATATATCTTAGACTTTTTCAGGAATTACCACATCTCTTTTTTTAAACATTCTTCATATGAATACATTGAATAAATGTTAAAAATAGTAATGTTAGATTATGATTGTAAAACTGAACATCGTAGCAAAACAGTGAACTGAGAGATCTAAGAGCAAATATTGCTCTCAGATAAACTAATTAGTTTATCTGAGAGAAATATTTGCTCTCAGATAAACTAATTAATTTATTTTGTTTAAAAGGAGAAACAAAAATAACAGATAAACTATTAGTTTAAACTAATTAGTTTATCTCTTATTTTTGACTAGTTAATATTTTGATAAGACAATTCCTTATTAATCTTTATGAGGAGAAAATGCATTTATCAAATACCAATTTATTAATTTTGAATAATTTATTTTCGCTTACCGTACACATCAAAGTTTTTTTGAGGTTATATATCACCCGATAAATGAAGCTTCAGGTGCGTCGAAAGTAAGAAATATTTCTGGAAAATCAGTTTCAGATATGAATCATCTCATAAATGATTAATGACTGCAATTGAGTTGGCATGCTCCTTATTGTAACAGTCATTTGACGAAAAATTCCTCGCAATATATTGGGCATGAAATATTTTTAAACATCACAGTTGTAAAATTTAAAAAAATGTGTTAGAAACCTTAGAGAAATTTTGTTTTGCATATTAAAGTTTAGTGGATTTTTTTTTATTGGTTTCAATTTCTTTTCCTCAATAAAAGGACGTAAATGTAAATTTAACTCCTAGTAACGATTTCATGATAAATTGATAAGACACATGAAATACCAACTGATAACTCACAATAATCCCTCCCAGATATTAATTTTGACTAAATAAGGATAAAGAAATTGTCTACATTAGTAGGTATGTTTTTAAGAAAGGCAACAAAATTTTGATATGGCCTCTTTGTCAATGACCTTTGAAGTCATTCTTAAGGAGAATATTTAACTTTCAAACTAGGAATTATATAAAAATACAGTGTCAAAATTAGCGAAGCAAAATACCGAAGAAACAATCTGAGCCACATAAGAAAAAGGTGAAATCTAATATTGAAATTCAAAATGTAATACAGCTTTCTTCAGCTGCATCGAAGTGACAGAATGCCTACACTGAAAGAAAAGGCTGGCAAAATAGTTACAAACCCATCAGTTAAATTTATCTTATGTTAGAGATGAAGCCAAGAGGCTGTAAGACGCATGTGACCGTATCTGTAGCCAGTTTATCAAGTCAACGGCGAACATCGTTGCCTAGGGCAGTATAATGAGAAGAATCGATATTTCATGTGAAGGACGATTATCGAATTGATTAACAGTATAAACACAGTAGATCTTAGTATTAATCGACACATATATCAGGAGTATTACTCGAATCTACAGTTTCCTTGACGCTTAATGAACATTTGTTGACATTAATATAAGCATTTTCATTTGGGATATCATAATCCTATATAACTTTGTCTTAAACGACGAGACCATCTCAAACTGCTGCCTTTCAGTAACGTTTTGGGATCTAGCCTTTCACGAAATTAGCTGATATTCAAAATCGTTGTGGAAACGGAATCTACTCCTATCACTGAACATCATAAGCGTAGCGTCGCGGGGGGCACGTTACCCCGTCCAACTTAACTCGAAATAAATTAAAACGTTAATAGAAGTTCATTTAAAATGGAAAATTGTAGAAAACTTTTAAGGAAGTTGGTTTTTTTTCCCGCTTTTAAAAACTGTGAAACCGAAGATTCCGATTAAGTCTTTAGCCCTAACGTAGTTTCTAACAATGATATGATCCATAACAAAAATTCGATGCTATATTTTTTTTCTCATTTTATTTATATTATATTTATTTTTCTCATTGTACAACTTTTGAATATTACTCAAACATCAATTCTATTGTTATTCAATTAAATGAAAAATCATAATATTTCATATTTTAAGGACTGTCCGGCAGTCAATGAGCTGAGGAAGGCCCTAAATGAATTCAATTCGTGCCTCCCCCCCCAAAAAAAAAGTTAGAAGCACGCTACGCCTATTCTGAAGAGTATCTTACCCCACTGTGCCTAGTTCTTGTTTCGTTGAGGTACTATAGTCATTGCCTCCGATGGATAACTGAAGCAGATAAGTTGTCAGGGTATAACAATCTACTTTTGTTTAATCACAAGATAGCTGGTGTTAGTAAGGTGCATTTGTATGTATGGACAGTCGTGATTTGTGAATTCCTCACTTGGGTATATCTATAGAGATAATCACACCTATTTATTCGGCTTGAGAAAGAACTATATTACTTTATTAGATGTAATAGTCTGTGATCAAATCGTGATTTGTGAATTCCCGATATGGTTATTATAGAAACAATAACACCGAATGATCTCCGGCTTGAGGAAGAACTATGTCACTTGGTAAGGTGTAATTGTCTGTACGGACAATCGTGATTTGTGAATTCCTCACTTGGGTTTTGCTTTAGAGATAATCACTCTTAGTGATCTCCAACTTGAGGATTAATTATATAACTTTGTAAGGTGTAACTGTCTGTACGGACAATCGGGACTTATGAATTCCTCATTAGGAATTATCACAGAGACAATCACGCCTAATTATTAGGCTTGAAAAAGACATATTACTTTGTTAGGTGTTATAGTCTGTATGGATAATCGTGATGTCTGAAATCTATACTTTGGAATTTTCATAGAGATCTCGGTCTTGATGAAGGTCTATATTCTTAGTTCGAAATTATTTGCTATTCTAAATTTTTATTGTAAATTTCCAGTATCCATGTATTCCAATTTTGCATGGATTATAATTTTTTTTTCAAAAAATGGCAACTATTATTTCTAGTTTAAAAGAGCCTATTGAGTTTTTGAGAGCAGTTCAACACAATGCACTTTAAATATTCTTAAAGCATAAACAGGAGGAAAAAATAATACTAAACTTTATACATATACATTCTCAATTCAGTCTGACTTCCCTTTTCTAGCCATAGGCACTACCATAGCAGTTTTATTCAAAAGTGTGATGGTTTGAGTAGAGTCATTTTATGTTCCCCTTAAATTCAATTTAACTGATAGTGCAGAAATAAATTTCCAATAAATTAGCTCGGATAAAGAGATTTCTACTTTCTTTTTATCCCATTAGTCAAGTAATGCATTTTTTTTCCAAGTAATGTCTTATTTCAAAGTATTGTGAAAATTTCCATTAACAATTTGATAGGTGTCTTCAAAATAATTACTGCATTTCTCTCGAAATCATATTCTTCAGAAATTGGCTTCAATTCTGGATAATTCCCTCTTAAATGAAAGCGTAAGGAGCACAAAAATAATTAAATAGTAATTTATTCCAATTGATTATCGGCTTCACCTCCGAAAGTTATAGCTAAAAAATTATAAAAGAGCTGAATCTTTCATATTTTGCCTATAAATAAATGCTTATGTTTTGAGCGACACCTGATTTTTCCATAGCATAAATATGAACTAATCCCTTGGATTTACTGCCGAAATTAAGCCTAGAAAGGATGAGTAACACTGTCTAGCTGGTCTTTGCTTAACTATTTATAATGTAGTTAGTATATATTAGCGTATGTCTCGGTTATAAAAAAAATATCTATTTCAAATATCTAACAAGAATTTGCAGTTTCATTTCAAAGCCTCTAAGTGGCTTACTTTTCAAAATTATGGCTGTAATTCTCCCTCCTAACACAGCTTGTTAGACTGCTGAAAAGACTGCATCTACTTAGACGGAGAAACGTACACTCGCAAGAATTTCGATGATGCTATACATGTGGTATTTGATCAAGCATACTATAGGTTACTCACTATTATTAAATAAAGTCATTAATTGCCATATAAAACGGATGTTTTATTAAAATTTATGTTAGAGGGATGATTATACACACAGATATTTTTTGCGAAACCTAAATATTCAGGAAAATGCGTAAATTATACATTCTATTCTGCTACAGCAGATTAATACGTAACTTCAAGCTTCACCTATTTTTAAATAAAGTCATTAATTTCCTTACAAAACGGATGTTTTATTAAAATTTATGTTAGAGGGATGATTATACACACAGATATTTTTATGCGAAACCTAAATATTCAGAAAAATGCGTAAATTATACAACATTCTATTCGGCAACAGCAGATTAATGCGTAACTTCAGGCTTCACATTTATTTTATTTATGTTTTAATGATTCTATATTTAAGTTACGCATGACATCACTATTTTCGAAATGCGAAACAAATGCGTTTGCCTCTTCTTAAAAAATAATTAAATTTTCTTACTACGACATCCGGATTACATTCGTCTAGTATACAAATGAAATAATTTTGCATCATGAACGTAACAATGGAAATAAATCTAATTATAATACATCTCAAAATTTCATCTTTACCCACTGGATAAATACCTAATTAACGTAAATCTAATAACGAGAGCACATTTCATATTGGCGTAGAGTTTGAAAATTAATTACTTTATTGTATTTCATCAAACATAGAAGCATTTTTATATCACATTTAAAATATCTTTTAAAATTTTCTTAGACGTGGTGTTTTTTTCATTCTTTACAACTCATCATTTGAGTTCTAGATTATTTTTAAAAGATATTACTTCTATTGTTATTATTCAGACGGAGCTTTTTTTAGTAAATATAATTATTTCAAATGTCATATGGGATAAAAAAAGTTCTTCTATTAATAACTGTATTATAGATTTTAATATATAACGATGTGTGTACTTCCCAATGTGCTGCGATTATAAACTAAAAGGATTCATTAATTTTAATTATCGGTTATGAAAAGAAGATTTATTATGTATTTTCTTTATGGACATCTTTCATTGTTGAAGTTTTAGTGCACATATAGGTATTAATTTGAAGTTTATTTTATGTGATATTAATTGTGTTTTATGAGAGCTTAGCCATATATCAAAATAATCATATATGTATTAAAATTATTTATAATGATTAAATTCATCTGTTATATTTGTTTTTTGTAATAGTCTCTCACTAGAGTGAATTGTTTCGGTTGCTTGATTATATGAGTCTGTATTACTCGAAATAGCAGTGCGCATGCGTCAATGGAACGGAGGTTTTCATTAAGTAAACAATTTTAACATTACAGTCGAACCCCGTTATAACGAACTTCAAGAGACCAAAGGTTTTGTTCACTTTATCCGGTGGTTCGCTATATCCGAACCGTTAAGATAAATGCTAGAGTTCACAAACTGTGTAACTCATTAGTTGCAATGTCTATTTATTAATGATGTATTAAAAAATATAAAATCTATTAAAAATTATCATTAATGAATTAAATCGACTAAAATCGATTACATTAAACTGACACAATAATAACTAAATTACGTACAATAGGAAAACGGCGGGACCAAAATTTTCGTTCGTTATATCCATAAGTTCGTTATATATCGGGTTCGCTATCACGGGGTTCAACTGTAATAAAACGATCGGTATATCACCACATGTGATATTTGTATTGTAACTTGATCTGTGATCCCCAAGGAATGTAACATAGATTTTGTTTGGATACTACGAGAAAAAAGACTCATTTAAATAACGGCAGAACTAAGTCATGACAATCATTTTCTGATGTAGCGGCAAAAATTTCCAAAATTCTCATATACAGGGTGCCGCAGAATAGGCACCCACATTTCAAAGGACAGTACAAGACGAGCTAAACAAATCACTGAAAAAGTTTTATATTTTTGGAAAGTACTTTCAATCTTGTTTCTTTCCACATGTTTTGAATATAACATCACTCAGGTCGACCTATGTTGTTTGCGATATATTCCCGAAGCCAGTCTCTAAAGTTTTCCATTGCTCCGAAGTCACCTCTGGGGGGAATGGGGGCAACTTCCTCCCACATAGTGACCGTACAGACTCATTGCACATTTTCAGGTGTCCTAATGTTCCGAGGATGACCACTTGGTTTCCTTGGTAATGCGGACCCACTTGCTGTCACGTTTGAAACCCATTGCGGGATTGCTTTTGGATCAGGAACCGCATCAGTTGTATAGACCTAGAAGCGTGTCCCAAATGCTCTCTGTGTCGCGAATACCGAATCGTTGTTTTTCAAGAACGCCTCGATAACGAAACCGTGATGTTCACTGGGCCAACTCATGGTGTCTACAGACGACTAGAATATACATATATATATATATATATATATAGATTACAAATGTAAATAGAGAATATTAATAATTCTGGTAAAAAGCTAATTAAGAAAAAGTAAATAAAATTTAGGCGCTAAGCTGCTCACAAATTTTTATTACATAATATTAGATAGTAGAAAAATAACAAACTATACGGGATGTTTTGACATAATAATGCAGTAATCTTATAGTTGGCAACAGTAATACCCTATTTTTGGCTATAAAAGTGTGTGTGTTAGTGAGTCGTGACGCTGGCTTAGTGAGGTGGTATGTCCTTAAATGTATTGATGTATTTTATGTTTATTTTTATTATTATTATTTTTATTTATTTAGTTTCTTAGCGTTTTAATTAATATTATTTAATGATAACCTATGGTTTAATTTGTTTGTCTAACTTTAATTGTTTTCACTCTTTTTATCTATAAGGTTTTGGTGTTGTAGCCGGGAGTGTTCTCCGGAGATAAAACATGTTTAACCGGGGATGGGGGTCACAACTCCCTCCAGTCATTAACTATAACACCTCCATTTCCATTCTGATTTAGCACTTTTCTATTACCGTATTGATATCTGGGTTTACTGTATTATTATGTCAAAACATAATATATATATATACACTGCTGGCCATCCAAATTGCAACACCAAGAAAGACAAGAGATATCACAACAAAATTTATTTTGTAGATAACAAGTTGACCAAGTATCAAATGATTAAATTTATAGACTTCTGTGAAATGTGGTTCCTGCCAAAATCAGTAGCCAGAGTAGCCACCATTGTTGGAGATCACCGCTGCCACACGCCTCGGCATTGATTCAAAGAGTCTTTGGATGAGTTCTTGGGGTACAGCAGACCAAGCAGCTTCCACACGTTGCCAAAGTTGATCTGCTGAGGCAGCTGGGGATGGAGTCTGGGTCAATCGTAGAGCAACCATGGACCACATGTTTTCTATCGGCGAAAGATCGGGAGAGCGAGGTGGCCAGGGAAGCAATTCAATCTGGCGATTGACGAAGAACCGTTGGACAATGCGTGCCACGTGTGGTCGCGCATTATCCTGTTGAAATATGGCTGTGGGCAAGCCCTGAAGGTAAGGAAGGACAACTGGCTCCAACACCTCGGAGATGTAGCGCTGGCTGTTTAAAGTACCGGCAATGCGTACTAGAGGTGTGGGAGAGTGATATCCAATACCGCCCCATACCATAATACCCGATGCAGGACCAGTGTGGCGATGCATAACGCAGCTGTTCAGCATCCTCTCTTCACGGTGTCTCCAGACTCGAATGCGACCATCGTGGTGTTGTAGACAGAAGCGTGACCCGTCAGTAAAGACAATTTCATTCCATTTTGCCGTCCACATCCTTCTGTCATCGCACCATTGGCGGCGGAGACGTCTGTGGTTCTGCGTCAAGGGTAGACAAAGCAATGGATCTTGCGGACAGACCGCTCTGCTGTAAACGGCGTCGAATGGTACGCGCAGACACTGGATGATGCGTTACAGACTGCATGTGCTGTGCTATGGTTCGTGATGTGACTGAGCGATCCGTCACTGCCATGCGCACAATTTGCCTGTCATCACGTGAAGTGGTGCGCTGAGGTGGATCGAACACGCCGGTCCGTCGTACCCTCCTGCATCCAACGATCACATATCCGCATTACAGTTGTTTGGTTTCGTCCAACACGACTACCGATTTCCCTGAAAGATAATCCACAATCTCGGTAGGCCACTATCCTTCCTCTGTCGAACTCGGATACTTGATCAAAAGATGATCGCTGTTTTCGACGAGGCAGAATTGATCGTTTTTTTTTGAAAAAACAAGAAAAACACAATTGCCGAACTTGAAATCGTCGAAATCCCCAAGCCTTAAATAGTGCTTTGAAGTGGCGCCACAGGCGCGCGTGATGTGCGTCTGAGCTGAAATTCTAATCATTTGCATATCTCACCTCCGCAAATGCATGTTGTAAATTTCATGTTATTTACATGTTTCCTTCAGGGTGTTGCATTTACAGTGGCCAGCAGTATATATATATATATATATATATATATATATATATATATATATATATATATATATATATATATATATATATATATATATATATATATACATATATACATATATATATATGTATGTATGTATTTATATATATGGCGGGAGTAACTATGACTCTCTTCAGAAGTCATTTGCTGGGGTAGGATGCATAATACAGGTCCTCATTTAGTCGCTGACGCATGAGTAACATTAGCCTCTCAGATAGTTCATAGGCCTCCTCGTGGTACCGTCGGTAATTGGTCTGCGGGCTTGCCTGCGGATCAAGCTGAACTATATATGTCTGAATTATGAACTATGCACGACGTCCTTGGGCCTTGGGGGTTGCAGCCCCCTCGGCCGTCACTAGCTTGGCACAGAAAGGGTCAAAAATTATGGCAGAGCCCGCCGCACTAGGCGGGTTCTCCAAGCTATCGACCCCGGCGTCCTAACGGGGTTAACCTCGGATAGTTATAGTCAATGTTTATAAATCTCGGATTCGATGTATTGCTCTTACGTTTGTAACCCATCGCAAGATTGATTTTGTTCAGAAGCGGTGTGTCCTGAATGCCCTCTGTATCGTGGTTACGGAATCCTTGTTTTTAAAGAGCACTTCGATAGCGAAACCGCGATGTTCCCCGGACCAAATCATAGTGTCTACTGACAACTAGAAAATCCGTCCGTACTGTTACCATCTCTCGCGTCGCCCTACCCCCAACCACTTCTTTACCAGTGACTATCAGAAATGCGTGAGTCCATTCCTCCACACCTGAAGGTTTCTTTTGACGATTTCTTAACTATGACTAGTTTAAAGTGTGCTCAAAATATCGTAAAAGAAGAGCATAATTAAATTATTAGCAATGGTAATTCCTTATGGAGATATTATTAATATTCCTTATGGAAATGTAATAGGCTAACTAAAATTTTACTTATCTATGTTAAGTTCGAGAGACATTATAGTAGTTTAAATTTTAATTAGTTACTCAGTCTTTACACGATTTAACTAAATTACAAATTTCTCAAAGTGAGGGGAGTTTTTCTATTGCTATTCAGATTTCAATTAAACTTCTTCCAATCCTAAGATCATAAAAAAGTCTTTAAAGACTTCCAGATATATATAAACTGTTTTAACAGTCAGCGGTTGTATAATTTTGACATGGTATAGTTCTCTTTGTGAAACTTCAGAATAACACTAACTTGAATTATTCCTGCGAAGTAGAATTTGAATGTTTTTTTCGTGAGACGTTGTTCTTTGATGGAGAAAATTTTATAAAATTCAATTCGATTCTTTAGGAATTGAAAACCCTTTGCTAAAATGTTCTCTTGCAAATGAGTTATAAAAGTGGGGATGTGTTACATATATAAACATCAGACGTTTCGTTGTAATTCGGCACTAGGGGGTGCTCGATTCGTATGTTCTCGTCTCCAAATCGGGTATCAGAACATCAAGCCTGCCCACCGGAAAGTTCTTCCGTGTGATTTGTAGCGGTGAGAGGAGGGTAAGAAAATATCGCTCTAAATATCGCTCCTGGTTGGTGCTAAGTTAAAATCGTGGTGGCATCGTGTGGCAGTGAGAATTGCTAAATAATTAATTGGGGTATAGTATATTTATATACTATAATAATAATAATGATTTTGATTTTGTTGCTTAAGCTTGATTAAGATTGTGGTTAGTACATTGCATTATTCGTTGTGATTCCCAAATGATGGAAACAACTCTGGTTTGCACTGACAAATCAATTTATTGAATATTAAACACATAAACAATACGATACAATACTACTAAATATTTCATACTTCGTCTACACATATATTTCTTACAAATTCATTACTACTACGTTAATTATCTACGATACATATATTTAAGTCATATAATTATTTTGATATCATTTTATACACATATCATTCATCTTAACCTGGTTCAATTTACTGACATGATAATAAATCATAAATATAATTCATATTAACCTGACTCAATTTACCGATATGCTAATAATTCATCAATATCACTCATATTAACCTAGCTCAATTTACTGACATAGTAATATTTCATCAATATTACTCATGATATCCGGTCTCAATTTACTGACATAATAATTCATCACTATTACTCATATTATGTATTTTAATGCGGTTGCGCCCTATCAGTTTAATTCTTAGTATTAACAATTCTTAATTGACTGAAGCAGCGATTATATACACAAGTGTGAGAAAAGGGAAAGCACGATACCTAACTGCTGATTGCAGGGGCGTCGATCCTTCGTCTGGGAATGGCATAATCTTGGAGCACTAGGAATGTTCATCTAAATTCATTAGTTCGGTGACGAACAACTAACATCGGCTGGCGGGTCCTTCAGAATCTTGAACATTTCTCTCAACTGGCCTTCTCATCCTTTCAGAGCGGAACTATCTTGCGGCAACAGGATTGTTCATATTAATTCATTAGTTCGGTGATGAACAGCTAACATCGGCTGGCTGGTCTTTCAGCAGCTGGAACTCAGCTCTCCAATGGCATCATCATCCTTTCAGGGCAGAACTAATACGTAACTCTCCATCTACAATTATTCGATGTGTTTTCTGAGTATTCGCTTCGACGACTATCAGCCCAACAAACTTCTTTCTAAATCGCAGTCTCAAATCTAACTCTCTTCCTTCAGTTATTTCATCACCATATCTTTCTCCTTCTACTATAGGGCCTTCCTACATTGCTTTCCGATTGGCTATATTGTCTCAACAATTTACAATCTGATTGGCCTGTGGTTTATCCTTAAAATTTTATTCCCTCCATTGGGCTTCGTGGGCGTATCTTCTTGGGATCCCTCTTTTGTTGTTCCCACGGATGGGTATCCTCTTCTTGTGAGGTCCACTTTTATGACCCTCAATAAATTCTGCCTTCTTGCCTTGTAACACTTTTATATATCTCCTTTTATTTTCTTCCCTCTTTTGCGTTCTAAGCCCTCTTTCAGCGATTCGTTTGTTACCTAAAATTGCTCTTCACTATTATATAACATCATATCTTCCAATTTCTAGTTCCGCGGACACAATGTCGTTGTACTCTATGACACATCGGACAAAAAGTCGGCCTCCTACCCTTGTAGTGTTCAATTGAAGTGAGCTGAACTAGAGCTGCAACTTTTTGCCTTTCAGCCATCAATGAACCTGGTTAGGATTTATCCTGCCAGGGGGCATTAGTAACAAAAAAATCTGAGGTTCATCTTTGACGATAGAAAGTTTTTGGTCTTCTTGTAAAACGCTTGAGTCATGTGACTGTTCATTTATATTTTTTTGTCTTATACATTAGAGATAATTTATAACAGCAAATAAAATTTCCTGCTCAGCATGAGAGGAAATGGCTATTGTAATATAATGGGTGAGAAAATGCGATCAGTACATTGCATAACCGATTTAGAGCTATCAGTTATTTGGTTCAATAACAAGCAGTAAGTACTGCATTTAGAGTCATTGGAAATCAAAAAATAAATAAAACAAAGTAGTAGGAAACGGGAATTTCTATATTGATTTGGTATTTAAACAACTAATCTATGTTTTAGAAGATAGAGTAGTTAGTGAAGTTATATTATTGTTGATGTTTTAATCACTGTATTTTGAAAGTTAGATCCCCCCTAAAAAATTTAAAAAATAAAACGATTTTTCTTAAAATTACCAGTGATGTTTAACGCAATGCGTCTACACTTAACTGCTGCCCATTCACTCTTAATAATCACCAGGAGAATAGTGAGTCGTAATACACCAGAAGTATTTAAGGACTGTGAACAACAGGTGACGGCTCTGTTCTCCAGTCTCCTTCGAAGCTTCCGGATTACAATGTTAGGTGTATGGCTGGTAGCTTTATCTCAATGGAGATAATGTTTTTCAATGCGGGGCACTTGTCAATGAAGATATTCACATATAAACCATGAGATTCGATGGTTGCTTACAATGGGATCACCGTATAGTGAACCAACATCACCCTATGATGCTGCCTCAATTTTAACGAAACCTCCACCCCTCAGGGATGATATCTTGTGGGATTGTGCCTTCTCCCACCCTCTCTGACCTCGTTGAAGGACTTTTCAGTCTACAGATTTAGCATTCCCATACAAATGCGGGGCACTTGTCAATGAACATAAATTGAACGCAATTTTTATATCATTTGCATGAATATTTTATTCTGAATAGCTATTCCCCGTAAACAGTATAGATAATACCTTTGACTACAGTGTATAAACGTTTCCCGCGAACGTTCCGTGGGG
Source organism: Dolomedes plantarius (assembly GCA_907164885.2). Classification (NCBI taxonomy): domain Eukaryota; kingdom Metazoa; phylum Arthropoda; class Arachnida; order Araneae; family Dolomedidae; genus Dolomedes; species Dolomedes plantarius. The sequence goes on along the minus strand of OU015490.1, from coordinate 179,788,303 downwards.
AAAAAATCTATGTAATGCTGATAGATTTTTGCTATCAAAGCAAATATGGCTATTCTATAAAGGATATTTAACAAAGTAGTAAAAGGTCCAGTGTCTTACAAATTAATGAATCTCAAAATCTGAGTAAAATATATGTTAATAATAATTTAAGCCTGCATGCCAGTTTAGGATGGAAATGTAACGTAACACTAAAATAAATTGCATTTATATTATTGATCCTTTGATATATAGAGATGATATATCAACGGATTCAACAATGGATATTTAACAAAGTAGGATGGAAATGTGACGTAATAGTAAAATAAATTGCATTTATATTGTTGATTCGTTGATATATAGAGATGATTAGGGATACGTAATTTTTGTATTTATAAAATAGATGCGAATAAATGCCAAATTTGCCGAAATGAGCTAATGAATGTAAAAATTTTTTTTTACTACTTTTCGGCGAAAACTCAGTGATAAACGGCTTTTTAAGCGAAATTAGGTAATAATAGTAATAATTTAACATAATTACTGAACTAAGACCATCCACGGTTTTCAAATGACATCTCCCTCTAGAAATTTTCCTATTACTTATTGCTAAAGACTTAAGGAAGAGAATGTGGAGACTACTACAATGTTTGCTTTTAACTAAGAATTTTGATACTTACCGAGTAAGTAAAATTGTAGTTTTTTTTAATAAATGCGAAATTTTTGAATATATATATATATATATATATATATATATATATATATGCAGTGGCGCACCCACGAATTTTTTTTGGGGGCGGGCGAGATGAATGGATAAAAATATTTATAATGCAAAATCAATATTCATAATGCAATTTTTATTTCTTTGGGGGAGCAGGGCCCCTTGCCCTCCCTGGGTGTGTCATTATATATATATATATATATATATATATATATATATATATATATATATATATATATATATATATATATAATTTTTTGCGAATAAATGCGAAATTTTACATATTGTAATATTTTTTTGCGAAATTTCGACATTTTTCATGCGAAATTTGAGATGATATATCAACGGATTCAAGAATGGATGTTTAACAAAGTCGGAAAAGGTCCAGTGTCTTGCGAATTAATGGATCTCAAAATCTGAGTAAAATATATTTTAATGATAATTTAAGCCTGCATGGCAGTTTAGGATGGAAATGTGACGTAGCAGTAAAATAAATTGCATTTATATTATTGATTCGTTGATATATAGATATGATATATCAACGGATTCAACAATGGATATTAAGCAAAGTAGGAAAAGGTCCAGTGTCTTGCGAATTAATGGATCTCAAAATCTGAGTAAAATATATTTTAATAATAATTTAAGCCTGCATGCCAGTTTAGGATGGAATTGTGGAGTAATAGTAAAATAAATTGCATTTATATTATTAATCCGTTGATATATAGAGTTGATAATAAACAATGCCAGTAATCATACTTATTCCCACTGATGAGGAAGAGAGTAATTTCCTATACAGGAAACTTCCCCGTGAAGTCTCATTTATTTACACTAGTGATGTTGCGCAAATTTTCCGAGAAGCTAAGAGAAGGTTGATGTCATACAACATTAAGTTTTCAATAATTAACTGTCTACATTATCTCGACCTATTATTTTCCGTGCAGCTTAAAAATGAACCAGCAAACATCGGAACTTATATAATCTGCAAAAAGAGGAACACAAAATGGTTTTGTTTATTCCATTAATAACGCTTTTACTCCCGCCTCGCATTTACGTTTACACGTCCTTTCTCTTTAAAACAAAAATCCAATAAATGTCTCCAATTTTTCTTCATCCACAGTGTTGCATATCGGAACGCCGCTGGGCACCAGTCCAAAATGACCCAAGACAACATGGCTCCAGATTTGTCCCCCTGAGATGGCTGAGAATTAAATTAGGACACTCTCAATTCGAATTCTCAGAAGAGACGTTTCTTTCACTAATACTTTCTCATTGATCCCCTTTTAAATGTCTCAGATAAATCAAAGTACTGTACAGACTATTTTTAACGAAGTCTTCTTAAAAACTTTGTTTTAAAGAAAATTTAACTAAACGAGATATTTACTTAACCTTTTACTGCCCATCTTTGCCGTTTGACGCAGCGAAAATTTTCCGCCTGATCTTTGTAAAAGTAACCAAATAAGCATATATAAAATACTAGCTGAATATCTTTGCTTCGCTACGGAGTACATTCAAATTAAATACAACGGTCAATGTATGGAATTAATGCCAAAAATATATATATATTTATAACAAATATAACTGTCAATGTATACAATTAATGCCAGAAAAAATACAAAAATATATATTTATAAAAAAATCGTAACGGATACTTTTATAAACAAAATAATGTAGAAGAAAAAATTAAAATTAAATACAATGGTCAATGTATGCAATTAATATCCATAAAACATACTAATTTGAATTAAATTCTTAAAAAACTTCCATCTCAATGTGGTTAATTTTATCTCTCAATAGTGGTTAAATTTTATCTTTTACCGTATTTCAATATTTTTTTGTCAATTTATTCCATTGTTATGCACGTGACGATAAATTAATTAAAAGTATCACAAAAAGAAAAAACCACGTGATCAGCATTTAATAAATTAAATTCTAAAAATTAATTTTTAAAAATTCACCAAAAATCAGAAAATGGAGGTAAAGATTCGAAAAAGATTTCATTTTAAAGGAATTTTTATGATCTTTCCCGTGATATAAATGTTATATCCCTCAGATTATTATTTTAAATGCAAACTTATATGAATGTTACAAAAAAGTTTTAAAATTTAATTAAAAAAATATAAGAAGAATTTTTAAAAAATCTTTATTAGTGCACCCATACATTATAAGAAGAATCGCCATGCAAAATTTCAGCCCTTTAGGTCTAGCGGTTTGGTCTGTGCGTTATATGTCAGTCAATCAGTCAGTCAGTCAGTCAAACAGTCAGTTAAGAAACTGTTTTATATATATAAATTATTTTGTGTATGTGCTAGTGAGTATGGTTGCAATTTATTTTAGTTTTTTTTAAATTATCCCTCGCGTTTTAATACAGCGCTAAACAAAGTAATCAAGTAGCACTAAACAGAGATTCACTTAACATTACACAGCACAGCTTTGCCATTTGGCTACAGCAAAAATTTTCCTCCTGATCTTTATAAAAGTAACTAATTGCATATTTATAAACAAACATATTTTGTATGAGCTAATGAACATGGGTGTAATTTTTTAAAGTTTTTTGTTTAATGTGTTTCTTGTGTTTTTACGAAGCGTTAAACAGATTAATCAAGCGGATTAATTCGTTAAAAAGAGATTCACTTTAGAAACGGAGATCCTCAGTGCAGCCAGATGGCAAAGCCGTTATGTAAATGCAAAGCTTGGCCATTTGGCCACAGCAAAATTTTCCTGCTGATCTTTATAAAAGTAACTAATTGCATATTTATAAACAAACATATTTTGTATGAGCTAATGAACATGGGTGTAATTTTTTAAAGTTTTTTGTTTAATGTGTTTTTACGAAGCGTTAAACAGATTAATCAAGCGGATTAATTCGTTAAAAAGAGATTCACTTTAGAAACGGAGATCCTCAGTGCAGCCAGATGGCAAAGCCGTTATGTAAATGCAAAGCTTGGCCATTTGGCTACAGCAAAATTTTCCTGCTGATCTTTATAAAAGTAACTAATAGCATATTAAAAAAAAACATTTTTTGTATGAGATAATGAACATGGGTGTAAATTATTTTAGTTTTTGTTTAATACATTTCTTGTGTTTTTAAGAAGAGCTAAATAGATTAATCAAGCGGTTTAATTCGTTAAAAAGAGATTCACTTTAGAAACGGAGATTCTCAGGGCAGCCAGGGGTCAAAGCCGTGCAGTAAATGCAAAGCTTTGCCGTTTGGCTACAGCAAAAATTTTCCTTCTGATCTTCGTAATTGTAACTAAATGAGGATGTGTAAAAAAAATTATTGTGTGCATGAGCTAGTGAATATGGTTTTAATTTATTGCTTTGTTTTATGTATTTCTCATGGTTTCATAAAGACGCAAATTTCACAAGTTTGGCGTATACGTAAACGATCTCTGAATACAATTTCACGTTCT
>OU015490.1:179749199-179779199 GCA_907164885.2 Dolomedes plantarius | reverse complement strand
TAATGTATATATATATATATATATATATATATATATATATATATATATATATATATATATATATATATATATATATAGGTAACTCTTGGATAGATGGCCTTAGAGGAGAGATGGCCAGTCTAAATATTTCCAAAACTAGATCATAGATTGCAGTTTAAACTTTTTTCGTAGGAAATGTTCAACTAGTTCATTCATTGCAAGGTACAGCTGTGTTTTTCAGTTATAAAAAGTAAGTGACATTTTAATGTTTATTTAATTTAGTAGTTGAATATTTTTGTTGAGTTAGGTATCTGAATGTTTTGCAATAAGTACGTTACCTTTTTTTTTAACTTTATGGACTTTTAAGGCACGTATATAATCCAATCTTTGCTTTTAAGCCTAAAACAAAGACGTACAACGACGGAGTGACGCTTTAAATTGGGTGTCCATCTGTCCTTCAATTTCAGGATAGATGGCCACATAAAATCGAGGAGAGATGACCGCCTTTAATCAATATTTCAAAATTATACGGAAGATTTTAACTAAATATAATAATATTTAAAATAATTATATAACTTTTATGTTTATAATTATATTAATGGATATAATTGTTTCAATTTTAACTAATATAAATATTTCAGTAATAATAATAATATAATATGCCGAACGAAGTGTTTTTTCCAGTTTTTCAAGATGCCGAATAAATACATAAGAAAGCCTCATCCAAACCGAGGAACCTGGAGTCAAAATAATTTGTCTAAGGCAATGGAGCCTGTGCAAATGGGATCATATTCGGTAAAAAGAGCGTCTGTAGCATTTCACATACCACGCAAGACTTTGGATCGCCGATTGAAGACCAATAATTCCAATAAAGGCAGCATGGGTCCTGGTCCGATGTTTGGAAAAGAAAACGAAGAAAGATTAGTAAAACACATTAAATGAATGAACAAACAAGGATTCCCATTTACTCGAGATGATGTGAGAAATTCGCTTTTGAATTTACCAAAAATCTGGATATATAGCACCGTTTCAATGATACAAGTGAAAAGGCTGGGTATGTTTGGCTAAGTCTATTCCTAATTCGTCATTCTCATATATCAATCAGAAAAGCTGAAGGTGTGTCGCTTGCGAGAAGTGAAGCCATGTATCGTGAAGAAATAGATACCTACTTCAAGCTACTCGAAGACACTCTTGAAGAAAATGAGTTGTTTGATAAACCCTCGAGCATTTTTAACATGGATGAGTCAATCAACCTAGCTTAGTTTTAGACGAAAAGGGCACGAAATAGGTTTCCACATTAACTTCGTCGGAAAGAAGCGAATCCATCAATCTTATAACTTGTTGTAACGTTGAAGGATGCTTTCTCCCACCAGTTTGTGTGATAAAGGGTAAAAATAAAAAGATGGAATATGAAGATGGAATGCCACCTGGAGCATTGTGTTCGTTGTGGAGAAGAATACAATATCACAATCCAAAAGGATGACTGGATAAAATGCATAAGGTGCCTGAAGTGGTTCCATGAAACGTGTGCAAACTATCAAGACCTTTGCCAAAAATGTGGTAAAATTTTATGAAAAGTGAAGTGTTGAAATTATACTTCAAATGCTGTTTATTCGAATTTTATTCACTCATTTTCCGTGATATAATTGCAACTTTACAAATTTCTATATGTTTTCATGATTAACTGCATGAAATGTGTTGCTTTTTGCTATTTTAACTTCATTTTTTCTTTCTTGAATTGGATGGTCATCTCTCCTCGGCTTGAAGGAGTGATGGACATCTGCCATTTTAATTTCAAACTATGTTTCCCAATTTTTTTTCTCAATGTTTAATTATTTTTTGCCCAAAATATGATTAGTATATGTATAATAATTTTAAATATGCAAAAATATTTCTTCTGTTTGCATTCTAAGAATTTTTATTTCAATCTTCAAAAACTATGGCCATCTACCCTAGAGTTACCATACATACATACATACATATATATATATATATATATATATATATATATATATTCGCATGAGATTCGCATATATTCGCAGTTGAGATTCGCATTAACAATATAGCATAACAGTGGTAAAACTAAAGCATTACTACATTAACTGAACATCGTTCGTCTGACCGCAAGGCAAGACAACCATTCATCGATATAGAGGAATCGATTAACTCCAAGTTCAGAATAACTGAGAAACATAAGAGAATCATTTCCTTATTCAACTGCTTGTTAAAAACAAAATCTAACATAACGAATCCCACCAACCGTTAGAGAGCAATAATTTCTATATACATATATATATATATATATATATATATATATATATATATATATATATATATGTGTGTGTGTGTTTGTGTGTGTATATAAGTTGAAATGCGCATTAATAATGCAGCATACCAGTGGTAAAACTAAAGCCCATTATGTTCACCTACATTAACTGAAAACCATTCGTCCGACCGCAAAACAACAATTCATCGATACAAAGGAATCGATTAACCGAGAAACACAAGAGAATCGTTTTCTTATTCGACCGCTTACGAGAAGAAAAAAAAAAATCCAACATAACGAATCACACCAGCCGTTAGAGAGCCAACAATTTCTTCCTCGGATTTCTTTTCTTATCGGTTACTAGAGGGAACATGCTTCACTCTTTTCTACCTCCGAAAAACTCACACAACTCTCATCTCCAGCGGAGTGGATTCGCAAAAATCGCGCAAAAGAATCCAGTGTAGTATTATAACCCAGGGACATAAATTGAGCGGGAGCAATGTTTTTTTTTTGCTTCCGCCGGGGCCCATAAATTTTGTACCTAGATTTTAATCGTAGCTGCGATGTCAAATAAGGATTTACGACTGGGAGAGGGCAGAATGAATTTACGTGATAGACACTTAAGTGAGAAAGTAAATGTTGGCCCGATAAGATGGGAATTGGAGCAGCGAAATCGTAATATGGTGTTTGGATGTCAGGAAAGAAAACAGCGGGGTTGAAAGTGGAGGTCATGTCGAGACTGTTTGCCTATAATCGTTATTTGTAAATAAGAAATGTATAAAGGCAAGAGATAAGACAGGAAAGAAATACTTGACTTCTCTAGAAGAAAAGAGGCGAACGTTTTCGGGATCTAAAAGTGATATTAAACGTATATATATATATATATATATATATATATATATATATATATATATATATATATATATATATATATATATATATATATAATATATATATATAATATATATCTATATATATATATATAATATATATATATAATATATATCTATATATATATAATATATATTTATATATATATATATATATTTATATATATAACAGTTTCGTAACTGACTGACAGATAACCCACAGGTCAATCCGCTGGATCTAAAGGGATGAAATTTTGCGTGGCGATTCTTCTTATAGTGTAGGGTTGCACTAAGAAAGATTTTTGAAATATTCGTCTTAGATTTTTTTTTAAATCAAATTTTTAAGCTCTTTTTGTAACATGTTTTAAAGTTTGCATTAAAAATAATAATTTGAGGGTTATAAAATTTATATCACAAGAAAGATCATAAAAATTTCTTTAAAATGAAATCTTTTTCGAACCTTTACCTTCATTTTCTGATTTTTGGTGAAATTTTAAAGATTAATTTTTTGAAGTTTGTATATCAAATGCTGATCACGTGGTTTCTTTTCTTTTTCTGATACTTTAAATTAATTTTGCACCACGTGCATAACAGCGAAATAAATTGACAAACGAAAATATTGAAATTCGGTAAAAGATAAAATTTAACCTCTAGACTAATTGAGATTGTAGTCTTTAAAGAATTTAATTCAAAATAGTATGTTTTATGGATATTAAACATACGAATTAATCGTATACATTGGCCGTTGTACTTAAAATAAATATTTTCTTCTACATTGTTTTTTTCTAGAAAAATATCCGTCACGATTTTTTTATAAATATTTTTTTTGGCATTAATTGCATACATTGAACATTGTATTTATAGTAAATATATATATATTTTGGAATTAATTGCATAAATTGACCGCTATATTCAATTTGAATGTACTCCGTAGCGAAGCACGGGTATTCAGCTAGTTGAGACATAAAATATCGGTGAAAAAGTAAATTATAGTACATTTTGAATAGGAGAGTATGAGCATAAAAGAAAAATTCCTAATTTAAAAATGTTATACTTTTTTTAAGAGGTTCTCAATATGGCCGACAATAGTTTGATATTCCATTACAATTGCTTCAAATTTGACTTTGCAAGATTCTGCTATGGCATAAAACCGAAAATTCAGATAGAAATTTTTTTAAAATATATTGCATACTAGCTGAATACCCGTGCTTCGCTACAGAGTACATTTTAGGATAATTACAATGAAAATCGTAAACGGATATTTTTACAGACAAAATAATGTAGAAGAAAATATTCAAATTAAATCTAATAGAACATACTAAAGAATATAGTACAGTTTGAGGAACATTTTACCCGTCAATAACCGAAATTTCCTCAACCATTTTTTGACGGAGATCCGCACCAAAAAGAGACGCCGAGAATAGTCGCAGAGAATACGATTTTCCACACAAACGTATTGGAGTGTCCCAATTTACCCCTTTAGGGGTGGAATTTAAAAAAAATAGTCTTAGTAGTAACAGCCTTTCTTAGTGGCTATCATGCCATTATGGAAATGCACTGGCAAAATTTCAGACCTTAGGTCCAGCGGTTTGGTCTGTACGAGGCCTGTCAGTCAGTCACGGAACTGTTTTATATATAGGTTTAATTTAATATCCATAAAAAACTAATTTGAATTAAATTCTTAAAAAAACTTCCATTTCAAGTAGTCAAGGGGTTAAATTTTATCTTTTACCATATTTTAATATTTTTTGTCAATTTATTTCGGTGTTATGTACGTGACGCAAATTTAATTTAAAGTATCACAAAAAGAAATGAAATCTCCTGATCAGAATTTGATAAATTAAATTCTAAAAAATTAATCTTTAAAAATTCACCAAAAATCAGAAAATGGAGGTAAAGATTCAAAAAAGATTTCTTTTTAAAGGAATTTTTATGATCTTTCTCGAGATATAAATTTTATAACCCTCAGGTTATTATTTTAAATGGAAACTTAAAAAAAGTTACAAAAACAGCTTAAAAATTTAATTTTAAAAAATCTAAGTAGAATTTTTCAAAATTCTTTCTTAGTGCACCCCTACACTATAAGAGGAATTGTCATGCAAAATTTCAGTCCGTTATGTCCAGCGGTTTGGTCTGTGCGTTATCTGTCAGTCTGTCTGTCAGTCAGTCACGGAATTGTTTTATATATATAGACTAGCTGACAACCCGCGCTTCGCTACGGAGTACATTCAAATTAAATACAACGGTCAACGTATGCAATTTATGCCAAAAAATAAATATATATATATTTATAATAAATGCGATGATCAATGTATACAATTGATGTAAAATATCTATCTATCTATCAATATATATATATATTTATAAAAAAATCGTAAGGGATATGCATTTTTTTTTTGGATAATATCCAATCGTCTGCTGCATTAGAAAGAGAAAAAAATATTTTTTGTCTATTTAGTTGTTACGCACGTGACGATAAATTTATTGAAAGTACCAGAAAAAGAAATCACGTGATCAGCATTTAATAAATTAAATTCTAAAAATTAATCTTTAAAAATTCACCAAAAATCAGGAAATGGAGGTAAAAATTCGAAAAAACTTTCATTTTGAAGGAATTTTTATGATCTTTCTTGTGATATAAATTTTATAACTCTCAATGTATTATTTTAAATGCAAACGTAAAAAAAGTTTAAAAAACAGCTTAAAAATTTAATTTTTAAAAAATCTAAGAAGAATTTTTGAAAAATCTTCTTAGTGCACCCCTACACTATTAGAAGAATCGCCATGCTAAATTCCAGCCCTTTAGGTCCAGCGGTTTGGTCTGTGCGTTGTATGTCAGTCAGTCAGTCAGTCAGTGAATGAATGAGTCAGTTACGGAACTTGTTTATATATATAGATTAATCTCATCTAAAAATTATTTTTTGTGCTTTTTTATGTTTGAAAAGGACTGTTAAAGTTCATACTAGGATTCATATGTTCAGTGCATGCCTCCTAATTACTTTACAATTGAAACTCATGATGATTATTAGATGAAAATACATGAGAATACCGAGTGACTTACTCGTAGGTTGCAAGCATTCATTAGCAGTTATTCTATCCGCTTATTAGTTCCAATATCTTTCAGTTTCGAAAAATAGGGTGTAACCCAGATATTGTTAAGCGATACGCAGGGTGCGGTTCGTTCAGGAAAGATGCTTAAATGATCATGATTCTTATTATTTACTTATCGTAAAGTGTCATCTGTTAGCTAGAATCATGGGAGTAATTTGGAAATAAATGGATATAATCATCTGAAAATTCGTATATAGTAAACAGAATTGAACGTCATAGCATTTACTAAGATTCAATTCATCAACTCGTTCATAGATCTAACAATGGTTATGAGAATGTTTTAGTAATTTTCTCATTGGCTATTTGCATAGATTTACTAACATATTAGACATGTCATTATACGCTCTGTTATTTTTCCGAACTTTGAGACTCTATTTTATGTACACAAGACTGCATAAAAGGCACAAAAAATTCTGCATTATATTTCAGCTTATTTTAGAGATAAATTTAGAAGCGTCAAAGAAACTTTAAAAAGAAATTTCTGGCCAGAAAATTTTAAATAATTAGATCCAGAATTTATCTTGTGATAACAGATAAGTTTATCCTCCTTAAATATCCTTATTTTTCTCATAACATTTGTAGGAATTAATTACAGATCCGTAAAAAAAGAAATTGAAGATCAAGGAAAATCCTTTTATGCTCTCTAAAGTTACACAAAATAAAAACACAATATCTCTTTTAAGTTTCTAGGTTTTCTGTGCTAGAATTAATCTTACGATAGTAAATAAATTTATCCTCCTTAAATACTCTAATTTTTCTCATACAATTTATACAAATTAATTCCATCACTGTAAAAAATAGAGTTGAAGAGGAATGAAAATCCTTTTATGTGCTCTCGAAAGTTACATAAAATGACTAACATAATGTCTCTTCTGAGTTTTTATGATTTTCAGGCTTCAATTCATCTCACGATAGTAAGTAAATTTGTCCTTCTTAAATATTTCCATTTTTAATAAACGAATAGAAAAATGTATAGAAAATTATTTCCAGCTCTGTAAAAACAGAAGTTAAAGAGCAATGAACATCTTTTAATATGTTCCCGAAAGTTATACGAAATAACTAACATGGTGCCTCTTTTAGGTTTCTAATTTAATTTTAGGCACAAAGAAATTTATATCTTAAATTAAAGGGATAAAATACGCACTTGCATGCAAATTATAAAGAAAAACTATTAGAAACCAAAATCATGTCAGGGTAAAATGATCTCAAAGAACCTAACAGGATTTATGCGTATATTTCCACTTGAAATGCCGTACTCTAGGCCCATTTCTTGCCTTTTATAGCCACTAAACATCTTAATATAAAACTCTAAACGAAAGAAGATACACTTACAGGTAGAGAAACAATTTCTCTACATAAATTTCCTTAAAATTTATATTAAAGTATATTCTTTTAGGGAAACTTTAGAAACTGCTGGCACAAAGATCAAATTACGTTCCCTTTGAAAGCGTGCTCTTCCACAGAGGTTGAAGTATTAAAATCAATAACTAGTTTAAACGAAACCCTTTTCGCAATAGTCACTTTGACACTAATGACCCAAACTTTTCTTTCCCGCGTTGCCCGCGGCTCATAAGCAGTCATGCCCTTAATTGAGGATCATTTCTAAAAATACCGCTCATTACACTTTAAAATACGGTGTTAATTTCGAGTAAGCACCTTCCGCCTTAAGACTTCGGAAGGATAAGACGTTAATCACAGATTTTAGTTTTGCAGATTGGCTGAGAGAGGGGTAATATTAATTCCACCAAAATGATGGTTAATATATGATATCAGATTCTCAAATTTCATATTAAAATTGCTCTGAATGGGATAAAATATTTTCTGTTAAATGAGACTGTTATATTTTATTAATTTGGACGCACGCTGCTGAATTGAAATGAGTTTAACATCCAAAGTTAAAAATGCAAAGTTAAAGCTATTTGAGAGCCACGCAAAAACAAAACTTTTAGGAATGCTGTTTACATTTTGATGGGATATTCCTTGCAAGGGTCCAATAATCGGCTTTTGTCGACATGAAAGAAATATTAGTCTCCATTTAATAATTAAAAATTGAGGGAATTTTATGTTTTTATTAATCTGTTAGCTTGGCTGAGGTAGGGTTAATTAATTCCACCAAAATGATGGTTAATATATGATATCAGATTCTCAAATTTGATATTAAAATTTCTCTAAATGGGATAAATTATTTGCTATTGAATGAAACTGTTATATTTTCTTAATTTGCATGCAAGCTGGTAAATTGAAATGAGTTTAACATCAAGAGTTAAAAATGTAAAGTTAGAGTTATTTGTGTGCCACATAAAAACAAAACTTTTAGGAACAACGGATGCTGTTTACATTTTGATGGGATATTCCTTACAAGAGTACTTTAATAGGCTTTTGTCGTTAGTAAACCAATGTTAATATTTACTTAATAGTTACAAATTAAGGGCGTTTTATATATCTTTTTATCTAGCAGCTGAGAGAAGGGTAATATTAATTCAAACAAAATGATAGTTAATATATGGTATCAAATTCTCAAATTTGATATTAAGAGCGCTCTGAATGGGATAAAATATTTGCTGTTAAATGAAACTGTTATAATTTATTAATTTGGACGTAAGCTAGTAAATTGAAATGAGTTTAACTTCCAAAGTTAAAAATGTAAAGTTTAAGCTACTTGAGTGCCACATAAAAACAAAACTTTTAGGAACAACGTATGCTGTTTACATTTTGATGGGATATTCTTTTCAAGGGATCTATAATCGGCTTTTGACGACATTAAAGAAATATTAGTCTCCATTTAATAATTATAAATTGGGGCTATTTTATGTTTTTATTAATCAATTAGCTTGGCTGAGAGAGTGTTAATATTAATTCAATGAAAATGATGGTTAATATATGATATCAGACTCTCAAATTTGATATTAAAAGAGCTCTGAATGATATAAAATATTTGTTGTTAAATGAATCTATTATATTGTATTATTTTGGATTCAAGCTGGTAAAATTACACGAGTTCAACATCCAAAATTAAAAATCTAAAGCTATTTGAGAGTCACATAAAAAAAAAAACTTATAGGAACAACGGATGCCGTTTACATTTTGATCGGATATACTTTTCAAAGGTTCTATAATCGGCTTTTGTTGACATTAAACAATATTATTATCTTTAATAGTTATAAATTGAGGGCATTTTATGTTTTTATTAATCTATTAGATTGGCTGAGAAAGGGTTAATATTAATTCAATCAAAATGATGGTTAATATATGATATCAGACTCTCAAATTTGATATTAAAAGTGCTCTGAATGGGACAAAATATTTGCTGTTAAATCAAACTGTTATATATTATTAATTTGGGCGTAAGCTGGTAAATTGAAACGAGTTTAACATCGAAAGTTAAAAAAGTAGAGCTATTTAAGAGCCACATAAAAAAAACTTTTAGGAGCAACGGATGCTGTTTACATTTTGATGGGATATTCCTTACAAGGGTACTATAATAGGCTTTTATCATTTCTACACCAATGTTAATATTCACTGAAGAATTATAAATTAAGGGTGTTTTATATATTTTTAAATCTGGTTGCTTGGCTGAGAGAGGGATAATATTAATTCAACTAAAAGGATGGATAACATATGATATCAGACTCTCAAATTTGACATTAAAAGTGCTCTGATTGGGATAAAATATTCGTTATTAAATGAAACTGTTATATTGTAATTTGGATGCAAGTCGGTAAATTGAAATGATTTTAACATCCAAAGTTAAAAATGTAGAGCTATTTGAGAGGCATATAAAATTTTTTTTAGAAACAACGGATACTATATACATTTTGATGGGATATTCCTTACAAGGGTACTAGTATAATAGGCTTTTGTAGTTATTAAACAAATGTTAATATTCACTTAATAGTTATAAATTAAGGGTGTTTTATATATTTGTTTTAATCTAACGGCTTGGCTGAGAGAGGGGTAATATTAATTCAACTAAAATGATAGTTAATATATGATATCAGACTCATAAAATATTTGCTATTAAATGAAACCATTATATTTTATTAATTTGGATGCAAGAGGGTAAATTGAAATGAGTTTATCATCCAAAGTAAAAAATGTAAAGCTATTTGAATATCACATAAAAAATAAAACTTTTAGGAACAGAGGATGCTGTTTACATTTTGATGAAATATTCTTTTCAAGAGTTCTACAATCGGCTTTTGTCGTTATAAAAGAATTATTATACTTAATTTAATAATTATAAATTGTGTGCATTTTATGGTTTTCCTCAATCTACTAGCTTGGCTGAGAGAAGTGTAATATTAATTCCAACAAAATGTTGTTAAATACGCGACATCAGATTAACGAATTTTATATTAAAAGTTTTTCTGAATAGGATAAAATATTTCCTATTAAATGCTATTGTTATAATTTGTTAGTTTGAATGCTAAATGGTAAACTGAAACGAATTTAATATTCAAAGTTCAAAACGTAAAGTTAAAGCTATTTGAGTGCCACATAAAAACAGAACTTTTAAGAACAACGGATGCTGTTTATATTTTGATGGGATATTCCTTACAAGGGTACAATAATAGGCTTTTGTCGATATTAAATCAATGTTAATATTCACTTAATAGTTATAAATTAAGGGCGTTTTATATATTTTTTAATCTAGTATTTTGGCTGAGAAAGGGGTAATATTCAACTAAAATGATGGTCAATATATGATATCAGACTCTCAAAGCTCTGAATGAGATAAAATATTTTCTATTAAATAAAACTGTTATTTTTTTTAAAGTTAGATGATAACTGGTAAACTGAAACGAGTTTAATATTCAAAGTTCAAAATGTAAAGTTAAAGCAATTTGAGTGCCACATAAAAACAGATCTGTTAGGAACAACGGATGCTGTTTACCTTATGAAGGGATATTCTTTTCATGAATACTTTAATTGGGTTTTATCGTTATTAAACAAATGTTAGCTTATATTTAATAGATACAAATTAAGGACATTTTATATTTTTTAAATATAGTAGCTTGGCTGGGAGAAAGGTAATATTAATTCCAACAAAATGTTGGTTAAAATATAATATCAGATTCACAAACTTAATATTAAAAATGCTCGGATCGGGATAAAATGTTTGCTATGAAATGATACTGTTATATTTCATAAATTAAGATGAAAGCTGGTAAACTGATACGAGTTTAATATCCAAATTTAAAAATTTAAAGCTAAAGCTATTTGAGTGACACATAAAAACAGAACTTTTAGAAACAACGGATGATGTTTACATTATCATGGGATCTTACATTATCATGGGATTATAGTATTCTTTTCAAGAATACTATAATCGGCTTTTGTCACCGATAATAGTATTCTTGTATAGTATTAAGCAAATATTAGTCTTCATTTAAGAGTTTTAAATTTAGGGTATGTTATGATTTTAAAACTAGTGGAACACCATTCACTTTGTCCTTTTCAAATATCATTGTCAAATATAAGTGGAATATAAGATTTGTAGACTCATGTAACGAATGACTTTTAATCATTGTATGAATTATTCTCTTAGGCATATCAATTTAGTACTTTGGATTAAAGATGAGATTAAAATGAGTGTAACTGATGATAACAAATTAAAGATATTCAACGCCTATTTCAAATTGGGCCTAGCATTAAGTTTTTTTACAACTGAAAGCCAGTCGGGATGAGTTTTAATACAGGTTAAGAAATATGATTATTGCATGTTGTTTGTACTAGTTTAATTTTACTCAATATTGCTGATCTCTATTCAATATTCTAAAACCAATACAACTAACGCAGGTAGAGTTACCATATTAAAAGTTACAATTATGAATTAAGAATCCTCAATAACACAGTTATTATATGCCAGCAAACACTCAAAAATCTAGTTCATAGAGATAATGTTTAAGGCTCCTGTATACTAACCCTATTGGACTCTTACCTCAGTGTTAATCTATGTAGAAAATTTGTCCAAGGATTACCGACTTGGATTTAAAGATTTTTAAAATAGAAATTTTACATCGTAATAGAGAAAGAAATTTTCACCTTGGGACATTTTTCGTTTTACAAAAAAAAATGTATATTTTATTTTAAAATTTAAATTATTCAGGGTAAAAATCTGGTATAGTGTGTTTTAACCACTCATAAATTCCTTTGGTGGACGACATTTTTTAATGAATCCTGTTGCAAAGTGCAGAAAAGTTCAGGCTACCTGAAAATACCATTTTTATTTGATTATCAGCATTTATGTAGTAGTAAATAGTAGACACACTTTCTTCATAGGTTAACAGGGAAGTGAGTAAATCCAATAGGGTTAGTACACAGCAGCCCAAAAGCTATTTAATACAGCCTGAATTCGGCGTATGTTTATAGTGATTATAAAACTCGCAGTTAAGAATATTTGTACCATTATTAGATTTCTTAAAATGTTAGTCCCATGTTTTACAAAAGATACTTTAAGTTCAAAAGGGATAAACTGAATTCATTTAAATTATTGAAAAGCGATATAAAATTCTCGACATTTTTGAAACATTTATTGTTCAGAACAGTTACACCTCAAAACAAATTTTTACTCCGATCAGAATCGACCTTGATGCATCTAACGATCACTTGGCAGTTTAGTCATATCATGGAAGTGCCCTTTGCTATTTATATCATTTCTTTCTCCTATTGAACCTCAGCATTTTTTGTTCTGTTTACTATACCGTAAATTTATATACTCGGCTTTGGAGAATTATATATATATATATATATATATATATATATATATATATATATATATATATATATATATATATATATATATATATATATATATATATATATATATATATATATATATATATATATATATATATATATATATATATATATATATATATATATATATATATATATATATATATATATATATTCTATTGACGATAGTCGATTTCGATACCTTCCAAATACGAGCTAAATGTTAGTTGACTCGAAAAAGAAATTTGTAGTGTAAATTTTATCTTGCAGTAATATTATTATTGAAATTTATCGCCCAATATAAACAGTATGCAATGTGCATGAAGGTTTTCTCAATAAGAGAAAGTATGTTTGTTTAAATTGAATCCGATAAAGTTATATCCTGTAGACATATTGCGCAATATTGGGATACTCTTATTGGGATACTAACAGGAAGTTATGAGACTGAAGTTTTGAATACTTAATAACTAAAATCCAATTTATAGGTTATAAAAATAGAACTGATGTCAACGCAATCAGAGTAACAAAAATAATTATGGACGGATAATTTTTAAATAACAACAGTAATTGGAGTTTAAGCTAATTTTCTAGAAAAAAATTGGTTTTCCCGTCTCATTTTTCTTCTAGACTGAATTGTTTCATCTTTTACAGCCTTCTAAAGATGTAAACTGCCAACAATTTATCACGCAATTGGAAAAAGCTTCTGTACAAATTTACTCTACATGAACAGAAGGGCATAAATTTGAAGTTCTTAATAATCATGATTAAGGTAATTAAATGTTTTGATTCATGACAGTGAGCTTCGAAATAGTATTTGAATGTAAGGCTAGTTTTCTAAAGAAATAGTTCTTCCCTTCTTTTTTACCCATAGACAGAATATTTAAGAAAATCTTTTACAACCTTTTAAAGATGTAAACTGCAAACAATTTATCACGCAGCTTAAAAAAGTTTCTGTACAGATTTATCTTCCATGATCTGAGGAATACATTATCCATGATCTGAGGAATACATTATCAGTCATTCCATTGCAGAACAAAACTTATGTCATGGAGATATCACAGAAAATGATCCCCAGGAACACAAAATTTTACTGCATTATTCACATACTGCATCACATATAGCTTCTGCCTCAAGATAGAAAATAAAAAAAGTTCCGAAATATTTGATAGCAGTATCAGCTTTTAGCGGCATAATTACGGATCGCAACCAATTCATGAATCTGTTTGCGCTCGAGAGGTTTCCTTTCTGTTTTGTGGATTATTAAGACATACTGTACTCTATAGTACTTTTTTACTACATTAACCCTTCAGCGGGCGCGCCCTTGTACAAAGTGCAACATTTTCGTAATTTTGAATGGTTTGTCTTTATATGCAAGGTTTGAATGTTAAAAGCAGTTTCTATTTATATCTACACCCTTTCTAATACAGGTCTGATTTTCTGACCCTTGTATTCCTTTCCATTCATTGTTAATCGGGATTTAACCATGGTAAACCAGAGATTTTACTAGATTACAATACGACAAAAGCAGGAGTGGATGCAGTCGATCAAATGTGCAGCTATTACACGGTATCCCGCATATCACGAAGATGGACAATCTAATTTTTTTTAAGGTTTTTGGACATAATAGGAATTAATTCGCAAGTTGTCCTTAGATCCAATAAACCGGGCAGTTTTGAAATAAGGCGATTGTATCTGCATTCTTTGGCCTTTAATTATAAATATATCTCAATATTATCAACATTTTAAATCTTGTCATAAAACGCAGAATTATTTTTTAAATTTGAAAAATAGAAGTTTATTACTAAAGGAATAATCAAGGTTGAAAGTGACGTTGCACTTTGTAGCACGTGCGCCTGCTGGTGTTTCAAAAATTTGCGCGCCCGTTGAAGGGTTAATGTGGATAACTGTGAATCAACACACCCGAGTGTTTATTTTGCAACTTAATTTTTTTTCATTATTGTGAGAAAGCAACTGCACCAGCAGAGATTACTATAACGTGTTATATAAGACAGCAGTTGACAGCTGTTTTATGCATTTTAGTAGATTGTTGAAGAACATTGCATTTGAGTGTGTTTAGAAACATATGTGAATCAGTATGAATCAACAGAAAGAGCCGTATCAGATTTTGTTTGCAAAGTTTTACAGTATTTTCTTGCGATATTAAAATGCTACGTGTTTCATTGCTACAAGTTACCTATCAATACTACTGAACATTTGTACCAATCTCCTTTTAATCTTTACATTCATGCAATGAAGACTGAAATTAAATATAAAAGTAAAGAATCCCACAAAAAGAAAATGGTTTGAATTAGGTATTTGTACGTTAAGACTCACAGCACATTAAAACTGACATATAGAGTTGTTTCATCGTATAAAATAATCTAATACAGTAATGAATTGCATCTATTAAAAGAAGTAGTATATTTTACCTCTGAACAGATAAAATTCAACTATCAATTACTTAGGATTTATATTTTTTTTCAAGGTTAACACAACGTTGATTCTTATCGTCAGGTCCGACTTCTTATCTTTTTAATAGAGCTAATGGGAAGAATACGGCTAATCTAAACATCGATTTCACTTTAGTGCTTTCATTAGTTTTCTTGAAAATTAAGTCCCAGACTTTATTACTGAATACATGAATTTTCGATTAAATAGTGAAGAGAATAATTTAGACTCGCTGCATTCAGATCTTTGGACATACCCTTCTTAAATTATACTGTCGATATTCAAATCTTGAGTTAGTGCTGAATTTCAAAATTCTACTCTTCTTTAAGAATTTAAATTTAGAGGCTATTCATATATATAATGGAATAGATTTACCTAAATTCCCCCATTCTCAGCAATTTTGTTCTGTTTACTACACCGTTAATTTATATAGTCGGCTTTGGAGAATTGGAAATCAGAAAAAGCTTATATTCAGAAAATGAATTCATCTAAATTCACCCAGTACCACTTTTTAGTTTCCCTAATATGCTGTTAATATATATAAATAAAAAAGAAAATCTCATTCAGTTTATAATGGATTATTGTAGGAACCTGAATAAATCGAATTAATCTTTTGCCCGTGGTACGTCTGAACTTTTATGTTTGTATATTACACACACACAAATTATATATATATATATATATATATATATATATATATATATATATATCTTCTTCATCATTCTAGAAATAGTCTTCATCAATGGCAATTATGTGCATTAAAACAGAGAATACCTCTCATTTTTACCCTGAAAATTTCAAATTAGAAAAAAAGTATGCATTTTTTTAAAGAGTAAAAAGGTACCCGAGTAAGAATTTTTTTCTCTATTGCCCTGTACTATTTAATGAAATGTCTTTCAATCGAAGTCGACAATGAATAGAAAAACTTTCTCTCTCCATAGGTCGCCACTGAGCTGAGAGAATCCAGTATTGTCCAGTTAACCAGCAGCTGTAACTGATATAGATCCTGCTTTCTATGCCATTATGACCCTTGAAATTATGCATAAATGTTCATTTTCCAACTCCTATGTTTCGGCAGAACGTGCGTTAACAATCTGCACTCTCCAATTCTTTCATATTGTGGTTATTCTGCTATACTTAAAATAAACGCCACGTATAAAAAATTTCGCAAAAAGCTAAGTAAACAACAATATAAAGATACTGTGGATTCATCATGCCCAAAAGCAAAAATATACATCTCCAGCTTACAGGTAGGACCACAGCTTGGCTCCAGCTTGGACCCACATTTCGCCCTCGCTATGGTTTTCTCAACAAGACATAACGGATGAGTGCGCTGGAGGGAAAGAAAACACTAATGCGGAATGTCTGTAAGTATTTACTGGTGACTGGCAAAATGCAGTCAACTAACCCACTTCTGGAAGTACCATGGCCTATCACGAATTGTGGTACAAAATTTACAGCGCAAGAAAATGACAGAATGCTTAAATAATGCCAAGAAGGTAGAGCTGGAAGCAAAAATATACATATCTAGCGTTCCCTGACCCACATTTCGCTCTCGCTATGGGTTCCTTAGCAAAGCATAACCGATGAGTACACTGGAGGAAAGTTGCTGATGCGAAATTTCTGTAATTTTTTACGAGTGAGTGACAGAGGGCTGTCAACTAACCGACTTCAGAGAAAAAAAAACCTTGTCTATCACGAATTGTGGTACAAAATTTACAGCGCCAGAAGAAGACAAAATGCATAAAGCGTTCCAAGGGGGTGGAGCTGGAAGCAAGAATATATATATCTCCAGCGTTCCTTGACCCACATTTAGCCCTCGCTATCGGTTCCTTAGCAAGGCATAACCGATCAGTACGCCGGAGGGAAAGGAGTTGCTAATGCGGAATTTCTATAATTTTTTACCGGTTAGTGACAAAGTGTTGTCAACCAGCCCACTGCAGACAAACGCACATCGTCTATGACGAATTGTTGTACAAAATGTAGAGTCAGAAGAGGACAAAATGCATAAAACATGCCAAGAGGGGTGGAGCTGGAAAAAAAAAAATATATATATATACATCTCCAGCGTTCCTTGACCCACATTTAGCCCTCGCTACCGGATCTATAGTAAGGAATAACCAATGAGTACATTGGAGAGAAAGGGGATGCTAATGCGGAATTTCTGTAATTTTTTTATTGATGACTGACAAAGTACTGTCAGCAGCCCACTTAAGAAAAAAAGCATCGTCTATCACGAATTGTAGTACAAAATTTACAGAGCCAGAAGAGGACAAAATGCATAAAGCATGCCAAGGGAGTAAAGCTGAAAGCAAAAATATACAATTCTAGTTTTCCTTGACCCACATTTAGCCCTCGATATGGGTTCCTTAGCAAGGCATAACTGATGAGTACACTGGAGGGAAAGGAGTTGCTAATGCAGAATTTCTGTAATTTTTTACTAGTGAGTGACAAAGGGCTATCAACTAGCCCACTTCAGAAAAAAACATAGTCTATCCCGAATTGTGGTACAAAATATACAGAGCCAGAAGAGGACAAAATGCAAATAGCATGTCAGGGGGGGGGGGGGGGGTGGCAGAGCTAAAAGCAAAAATATACATCTCATGCCCAGTCTTAAAAACTACGGCGGTAGCATTTTTAAGCAAGTTCTCATTTTTTCGACCTGTACCAGTCCGTATGTCTGCTATAATTTATTCGACTTGCGACTTTTGTGCCGTATTTCTCCAAAAAAAAGGAGAGTAAAAATTCACGCACATTAAGTATCTTGTAATTTTATCGTCTCGTAATGAATTCTAATCAGCGGGCAGACTGCAAAGTTGATTAAAAAATTTCCCCTCCATAAATCAAGTATACTGTTTCATGCTCCAGATCTTCTCTGGTTCTAAGAGTCTTTTAATGATCACTTGATACGATGGGAAATTTTAATGCCAAGGCAAACAAAAACTACTTAAAAGAATAAACATACCGGAGACATCCGAGTACTTAAGAAAAATGCGCAAAGATTCTAATTATGCTTCGGATTCGAGAGGAGGAAGAGGAGCGTTGGAAAAAAAGAAAATAAATAAAATCGATTTTTCCGGTTTCAACAAAATATTTAAATATTTTGACAAGCAATAAAAAAGAAAAATAGGTTTCGATCCGCCTCTTGTTTTGGAAAATAATAGTTTTTTTTCCTTCACGTGTATGAGGTGCATGTTAATTATAGAAAAAGGGTTTTGAAATTAATAAAATTGGGCGTATGGAGTTTCGGCTCTCTAAGAAAGTAGGAAAGCTCATTATATCCCAAGCACTTTTTATGGAGTGAGGTTTTTTATTAAAGAAGTTTTTTTTTTTTTTTTAAAGAAGAAGTCAAGTAACAAAACAGCACGTTCAGATCGGATAGTAGCCTATTTGCATTTTTTAATTAATTATAATATTTAAAATTTCATTAAATTACTCGTGCACTTCATTTTTTTCCTAGTGTTTGTAAAGAATGGAAGACTAAGGGTTTAGAAAAAATATAATTTATATGCAGAGTCAAGGATAATTCTTTATAAATATTTCATGTCAATAGATAAAATTTAATAAGGTGAACGAGAATTGTACTTTCATATCATTTAATAGGTTGTCTGTGAATTAACAAGAGCGCTAATTGTTTTCATTTACGATATAATTTAAAATTAATTTCATTCAAGCTCATGTTGATATAATTTTACAAGAATCTGACGCAACATTTTGAGTTTGTTTTCAACTGATATTAATGGCTTTATAATATGAAATATCATTGTATACTCTGTTATGCAATCAAAATGTACTAGATCAATTTAAATGTATTAACCTTTATCTTAAAAAAATAACCTTGCCTTTACACATCTGAGCTAGGCGGCTTTCTTTTTCGAGTTCACTCTTTTTGTTCCTCATGTAATATACTATTCACTGATGATGCCTACGTCACTGTTACTTATAATCAGTCTAACATTAAGCACGCAATCTTTAAATTCACTTACATAGCAAATATCATTTACTTTGCATTATAAGAGTCAATAAAGGACTAATATGTTTTCTATTTCCTCAATTCACGTGCTATCTTTGCAGTACGAACCGGCATATATCTAGCCTGTGTGTCTTTTGTACTACAAAATTTTAGAGAATTAATCACGTTTTTTTCTATTTCCTCAATTCACATGCTATCTTTGCAGTACGAACCGGCATATGTCTAGCCTGTGTGTCTTTTGTACTACAAAATTTTAGAGAATTAATCACGTTTTTTTCTATTTCCTCAATTCACATGCTATCTTTACAGCACGAACCGGCATATGTCTAGCCCCTGTGTGTCTTTTGTACTGCAAAATTTTAGAGAACTAATCCCGCTGTCTTCTATTTCCTCAACTCACATACTACCTTTGCAGCACGAACCGGCATATGTCTAGTCTCTGTGCGTCTTTTGTACTACAAAATTTTAGAGAACTTATCCCGCTGTTTACTATTTCCTTAACTCACGTGTTAGCTATGCATTACGCACCGGCATATGTCTAGCCTCTGTGTCTCTTTTGTACTACAAAATTTTTGTGAAATAGAAGCATTTTTTTCTATCACAAATAGATTATTTATCAATCTACAAAATACTTTGAAAGGGACGTAGAAATAATAGATATTCATTGGATTATCCCCTTTTCATACAAAGTGAGGCAGAATAGACTCCGACATTTCATAGGGTAATACAAAAAGAAGAAACAATTTGCAGAAAAAAGCTTTATATTCCCGAAAATTATTTGTAAGTTAGTTTTTTCCTGCTTGGATTCTAAAATAACATCACACAGGTAGAACCCCGTTATTTGCGATACAATGCCGAAGGCGAATTTTAAAGTTTTCCATCAGTCTGTTTGTCCTCACTGGGGGAATGGCTGAAAATTCCTCACGAACAGCGGAGTTACGGACTCGTTGCACATTTTAAAGTGCCCTCATGTTCCGAAGGTGACCCGTTGGTTTTCTTCTTAATACAGAGCCACTTGCGGTCATGATAGAAGCCCATCACAGGATTGTTTTTCGATCAGGAACGGCATCATTTGCATAGAGCCCGAAGTTCGTCCTAAATGCCCTCTGTGTCGCGGTTACCGAATTGTTGTTTTGAAAGAAAACGAGACCGTGATGTTCACTGGACCAACACGTGGTGTCTACAGACGACTATAAATATCGCCGTGCTCGTTTATATATATATAAATAACGAGCTTAACATTCTCGTACTCCCTCTTAACTCGTTCCCCTAATACTTATTCTAAATCTCTGCAGTCAATGATCGTAGGCCTGTGGAATTAAATACAATTAATTTACATGTAAATCCTTTATTTAAAATACTATTGATTAACCTGATTCAATCCGAGCCATTGTTCGTTCTCTCACCTCGTGACACGCGCTCCGCTCAATTCGAAATCCAAAGACGCTCTGCCAATTAACCCTTTGTTAAAACTTAGGCGCAAAACTTTCGAGCATGCTCTGTGATGTCTATGGAATGTTCGAGAAGCCCCTCCATCTCTGAAATTACGTAATAGTTTCACTCCTCGCAAGCCTGTGCTTGCTCTAAAAATAGATTCGTTCGCTCGACCACAGATGTGAGTCAAGGTTACATCTAATGAAATGGGGAAATTCCCTCTTATTTCGCCCGAAGCGCGTGCTGAAATATGAAAACAGTGACGTTTAATGCTACGAAATAAATTATCCTGAAGCCCCCCTTTAAATTTTAACTTAATTATTTTCTTTTCCTAATATATATACATAAATAAATAAATAAATAAATATATTATTATTATTATTTATAAATGTATATATTTTTTTGCACTGACGTTACATTTTCCTGTGTCAAATTTGCTTTATATTTGGAAGTGAAATTGTATAATTAATGTTAATCCATATGCATTAGGAATTAGGATGGAAGGCAATGGATGAAAGGTCGTTGTTTTTAAAGATCAACGCTTCGATAACGAAACCGTGATGTTCACTGGACCAACTCGTGGTGTCTCTAGGCGACTAGAAATTTCACCGTGCTCTCTCTCTCTCTCTCTCTCTCTATATATATATATATATATATATATATATAAATAATATTATTATTTATATATGTATATATTTATTTTGCACTGACTTGTTACATTTTCCCGTGTTAAATTTGCTTTATATTTGGAAGTGAAATTATATAATTAATATTAATCCATATGCATTGAAGGATGAAAGGCAATATAGAAATCTCTTGAAATTTTATAAATTTAAACTATTTTGAAATAAAGATTTTTTTGCATATGTCGTTCATCAAATGGAAAGGATATCAACTTAAATGCTGTTTTTTTTATATGCATTGCTTTCGAATTAATAACGCAAACAAATCGGAATTGAACAACATACGAAAATCTCCTAAAAGGTCTTTTTGCAAATAAAACTAAAACACTACATCTAATATCAAGGTATTCCTTTATTTTCTAAAAAGGAGAATTTAATATCCCAACTAAATCAGCAGACAGAGCTAGAGAAAAAATCAAGTTACTTCTCTTCTGCACCGAAATCCATTCTAACAATATCCATTTACATGAAACAGAACGTTACTTGTTTTCCTGCATAGAGTGGGAAAAAAAAGGTTTTATTGAAAACAATTTCACAAATATTGTCTTTTATAAGATTATTTCTGTACATGAATATCCTGTTTTTCTTACAGTTTTTCGGGTTTGTTCCTCGAAAACCTTTGATATTTCTGTAGCTACGGAGTAAATTTAATAAGGAGCTTTGGCAATCTAATAGAGTAGTTTACAGTTTTTAGTCATTTAAAATAAATTCAATTTTCTGAAGCAGAATTTATTTTAGAAACGCTTCACCGTGTTTTTTTTTACTGTTTCTATGGTGTATTTCTCTTTCACGAAGAAAAGAATAAACTGTAAAACATCCGAAGTTGCAAAATTTTTAAAAAAAAATTTGCAATTTCAGGTTTGAAGAAATTTATTTTAAACTTTCAGAAGAAGATTTTCAATTTTAGAATTTTCCAATTTTTATATCATGTACAGTGATGATTGTACATGAAATACAAATAGCACAAATTTTAGAGGAAAATTATTTTTTAAAATGCCATATATCTGCTCCACTTATTTTAGTTTTAATGTTATATTCCACTCTTAGAGAAGATGAAGAAAGGCTTGCTTTATCAAAATTTTGTTTTTGTATTAGCGCATCCAGGAAGTAAAAAATTATTGCTCATAGATACTGCGCAGGTGACGTCATTGTAACGACGTCACCGTTCTTTTGTTCCTGAACGTCTGGTGCTTCATTTGGTGCAAAATATATTTTTTTCTATTAAGTTTTCTCGCTTTGCTATGTTAATTTAAATTGGACAGTAAAATCGAAAATCCCGCCAGCTGTGAAGTGTGGTCAGAGATAAAATTTTTCAACGCAAAAAATGTTCTTGCGGTCAGATCATAAATGGTAAGGTATGACTATTAAGGTACGAGCTTAAATGCTGAATCCTACTGTAAAACGCAGCTGTGTACCAACCCTATTGGATTAGCGCACCTCAATGTTAAGAAAATTTCTCTACTATTTACAGCTGCATAAATGCTGATAAATCCAATAAAAATGGTATTTTCAGATAGCCTAAACTTTTCTGCACCTTGCAACAGGATCCATTTTATAAATTTCGTCCACCAAAGGAATTTATGAGCTTTTCAAACACACTATACCAGATTTTTTTCCCCTGAATAAATTAAATTTTAAAATATAATTTGCAATTAACGAAAAAAAAAGAAAAATGCCCCGAGGTGTAAAATTTCTTTCTCAATTAAGCAATACAATTTTTTGAAATAAATCTTTAAATCCAAGTCGTTAATTTTTGGACCCATTTTTTCCACAGGTTAACATTGAGGTGAGAGAATCGAATAGGGTTAGTTCACAGCAGTCTTAAGAAGCTGTGACGAGCAATTCAGATTCGAAGGCGTGGGTTACTGTCTGATGGAGTTTGTCTCTTGCACGACAATGCATGGTCGCACACCGTCGTCTGTACACGTCCATTGCTTGAATAGTTTGGATAAGAAATTTTTAAACAACCACCGTACAGTCCTGACCTAGCTCCTAGCTTTTGCCATTTGTTTATCCACTTGAATATATTATTGGCCGGACAGAGTATACAGAGTGATTAAGAAACAAAACAACGCTGTGAAGCAGTGGCTGAATAGGTTAGCGAAGAGTTTCTTCGACGAAGGAATAAAAACCTAGTTTCACAATACGACAAATGCCTCAATAAATATGGCGACTACATAGAAAAGTAGTGTAATATACGTTTTAACATTTGGAAACAAAAATATTTCAGAAACTTTTTTCCAAATTTTTTTACACCTAATCTGTTCTTATTTTTTGGATGCATTGATAAAATATCATAAAATGTTGAAATTGAAGTAAATACTAAAAAAAAATTGCTTTTGTCATTTTTGTATCACATTAAACTCTATTATATCGGATTATCTGTAGAATACTTTACTAAAACGTTTTACTGAATCACTATATAAAAAAAATTCATTGTTCATGCCTTAAATTCAGTACGAGATTGTTATTCTGCATTTTATACGAATTAGCCTTTGTCGGTTTCTTCGTCAGTTATAAAGGAAGTTCAGAAATTTTAAGATGGTTTTTAGCTTTAGAGATTTTCTAATTTTTTTTTTTCAGATTGAAAAGAGCCAGGTTGATGGTCGAATGGCTAGGGCGCTAGCTTTTAGTTCAGATCTCGTGGTTTCGAGTCCCACTGTTAGCCCGTCTGCACACGGAGCAACTCAAAAGAAACTGATAACTGACTCAAATCACAAACCCGTCGGACGGGTTTGTAACCAATTGCGCCGTGTGCGTGGCTCCATTCAATTACATAGGTTGCGACTCATCACGGACTGGTTTGTGATTTGAGTCAGTTATCAGTCTCTTTTGAGTTGCTCCGTGTGCAGACGGCCTTTGTTTTGATGTTTGTAACCGTTCGGAATCAGCTTTAAACTGTAGGCTCCGGTCTAATTTTCTCTCGTGTAGCAAATAGTTGACCGTAGCGCTCTAAACCTATCAGATTGAAAGGACGTTTTATGTTGATCTCAAAGTGAGACAAATCTATCACGTAAAAACAAAAATAAAATTAACTGTCCAATGTGAACTTTATTGTTGAACTTTAAATCTAAGAGTTATTTGTTGATATATTCTTTAAAGTTATGTTAGTTCAAAGCGAAATTAAATATCATTTTGTGCACTGCATGCATATATATATAGTATTCTTGATAAAAACAAAAGGAAAATTATTTGCAAAATAAATTATGATAATTTTGAAGCTTTGATGCATTTAAAATTCCTTTTTTGAACATAGTCTAATGGTGCATAAAACTTATATTATGATTAAAAAATGTAATGCTTTTCCGCCTGTTTCAACATTCTCAATGCATTGCAATGGAATTAAACTGCAGTTGAACAATTTACAAAAATCACCCCATAGATAAAATTATGTATAATTTTTTGTTAATCTGGGTATTACTCTATATATTAGATTTTGGAGCTCTGAATAAACTTTACTTTGCCCTAATAATACTTCCGTTCTAAAATAGAACGGAAAAGGGAAAACAAAACATTCATCATCATCATAAGTATTTAAACACTTCGCTCCCGTATTCTTCCAACTTTTAGACAATCAGTAAAACAATCGATAACTGGTCGGTGAAACAAACTTTCTGACAAATAAAAGGAGTGATATAAACGATGGAATAAGGGAGAGCAGCTGAAGTGTGTTTGTTATTTTTGAAGAACCGTGCAGCCCCCCCCCCCTCTGAGACCAATCTCATTATTAATTTAATGTACATTATATTCCTTTTACTTGTGTATACATATGAACATACGCATATACGTGTGCTACATTTCGACAATATGTTAAATTTACTCTGATTTTCAATATTTTGCTTTAGAGTGAGTCGTTAGGGAAGATATCCGAAAAGATAATTTATCAATTTATCGTTTTACCTTATTATTTGTTATATCTCTTTGTATATTGTCATAGTAGCTAAAGGGTTGGTTCAGGGTCTCTATCTACTTCCCTTTCTCCCCACTTTTTGGAAAGGTCGGAACAATTTCTAAAAAGCATAAAATGTATATAATATTTCTGAAGCCCTATACCTGTTTCTCCCCATTAAGTGTTTAAAATACTATGCTCCATCTTCTAGATTAATAATACTAAAGCTAATATTTCATCACAATTTTTCAGCAAGTAAAAGAGGATTTATATTGCATTTTCATTATATTTACCTTAAATCATCTCGAAATTATTACTAATGTATAAAAAAATCTTATATACTTGATATTACATATTCTCTTTTTAACATTTTATAGAATGGTTTCCAATACAGTAAAAGAATTTAAAAGAAGATTTCTCTTAGAAAAATTAATGAAGAAATATTAAATTACTTTCCTAACATTGTTCACATCTGTGTTTATAGACGCATCGGTGATTGATTATAAACTAAGAAATTTTCAAGAGAGATAATTGAGACTGAGAAATTAATGTTTAATGTTTAAAATTTGAAAATTTGAGACTTTTGAAATTTATTGAAAAGATTTACGTTCAGAAATTTATAAGATTTTATCAATTTCCACTTTAAATAGGGATTCATAATTAAATTTTCAATGAAATATAAATATTCATTGCTAAATCGAGTAAATTTTAATATTGTCGATGAAACTTTACACGTTAGTGTCACTTATTTTCCTATAAACGGATACATTATAAATATTTGTATAAAATAATACATTATTTATTTACTGTAAATGTCAAAATTTCATCTAATTAGAATTTACCGAAAATGTCTCTTAGAAAGAAATGCATGAGAATTTTAAATGATTGTACTTTAACAGAGGGTTAAGTCCTAATAGATCGTGAGTGAACTCATGACTTAGAGAACAAAAATAATTTTTAGATCATTAGCAAGACATTCCAGTTGCTTTAGATTAAACAAAATACTTGGGATTTTACTAATCTGATTATTTAAAATTCATCAAAAACTGTTTTACACACAAATTTTATACATTCAGCCCATAGCATTTATGTACAATATTTGTTCTAAGCAGATAAATATCATTTCGCTTTAAAGAACAGTTATGTATAAATTAACCAGACCCATTACTGCACTTAATGAAAACTTTAATTGAATGTATAATTCCCTAAATTAGAAAGATGCTTCATGAAAAATAGCCTGAATATTTTATCCCACCTTTTTACATACATTAAAAGAATTATACACTAAAAGAAAATTTTATCCGCCAGAATTTAAAGCTCTCCTATGCATGCGAATAGGGTGTCATAACTCAAATGTTTTTTTTTTACCTGTTTAAGGAATCCCAGTTCACAGTCATCTGTTCTTTTGGCATCGTTGTGTGTGTGAAAAAATCGCGGACATCCTCTCTCTGCATACAACCTCCAGTCGAATAGGATCAACGGACAGAGCCGCGTCAGGCCATCCAAGGCCATAACCATGGTGGAAATCCGCCCTGATTGGCTGTTTTCGAATTTGCCACACACTGGAGACAGGAACTACTGATCTGACATGAGAAGTCGGAGCGAAAGAGAGGAAGTTTCACAGTGGTGGGAAATTTTCAGTCGTTCGAAATTGAACACCACATGTCGAAGAGCAGAAATGATGTAGCAAAGTTAGGTGAAGAAAATAGGCAACTTCACAAAATGCTTTTGTTTTCAATGAATCCAATTGTGCAACGTAAAGTGCCCAAGAAAATCACATGACAGGAGTTGTCTCAAATGAAGTTATCGCAGAACAATGTAATTGAAATCACACCTTTGTAGTATGA
Organism: Dolomedes plantarius; assembly: GCA_907164885.2. Classification (NCBI taxonomy): domain Eukaryota; kingdom Metazoa; phylum Arthropoda; class Arachnida; order Araneae; family Dolomedidae; genus Dolomedes; species Dolomedes plantarius. The sequence continues at coordinate 179,751,962 of OU015490.1, read as the reverse complement.
AATAATGGTATTATACCTATTTACACGTGGTATAAAAATTACAGCACTTCATTTCGATTAGAAAAATCTTAAAATAGCAGATATTCCACTGGAGAATGAAGTTAATCTTACAATTGTTATCAATAATGTTATTTCTATAACTTTTTCAGATGAGTGATTTTTTTTTTTCAAAATTAAAAGAACTGTTTTCAGCAACACTGAGTTTTCGAGTTAAATTTTTCGTGATATCTGTTTGTCCAGCAGAGATAAAACCTTGGAAAACGTACATCAAAATGTTTGCTTATGTCATTATTTCTTAATCTAAATAAGTATTATTGTTCACCTTATTTTAGAAATAAATAACTGCAGATCATTAACTTACTATATTTCTTTATTGTGCGATTGTTATATTAACTGATCTGCCACTTGGAATTAATGCAACTTACTGAAGAGAGAAAGGACTTATGGTAGTCGTGTATTTTCTGTAGGTTTCAAGATTGGCAAAAATTGTTGCTAATGTGAAATATCTACCTTTGCTTCCGGTCGAATGTCGTTTGTTTATTCTGACACATCCGAGACAAGTATATCATATCTGCCAAAGGAAAATATTCTTGCAGTAACCTCATTAAAATTTTCGTAGCACATTCTGTGTAAAGAATTAGAGATTTTACTCGAGTTAGTTCTTTAATATAAAAAAATCCTTAATCCTTGAAACACTTAAATTCTTTTTATTTTGGATTCATGAAAATATTGTTAGAACGTTATAAAATCTCAGTTAATATTATTGCTATTTACATGCAAAAAACATCTAGATACGTAAACAAAAATTATACTTTCATCTAAATTGATTCTAATGAAATGAAAGCCTTATGATAAAGATGTAAGCACTGACTGATATATCCAACGTGATACGTAGAACTCTGGAAATTCTAATTTTAACGTTAGGACAAACACCTTGTTAAAGCTAGATCACGTTATAGTTAAATATAGTTACATATATCTAAAATACACACCTTAACTATCTATTTTAAAGGATATTTAATGTATTTATTTTATATTTATTTATATATAAATAATTTTATATCCAAAATACATTTTATATAAAACAATTAGAAGCTCTAAAGGCTATCTACACATGAGAAAATATCGTGGGATATTTATAAAGTGAAATAACACTTAACAAGTTTTTCAACAATAAAGTAACGTATTCAAGTTTATCAAATATGAGAAATTTCGAAATTTGATTCTCCAAATGCTCAAAGACTTGTTTATATTACTGTAGTTTGTCCTTTTGATTTCAAATATCTTTGAAATAGTAAAAATTTTCATTTATTAAGTGTCTTGCAGCTTTTTGTATACACTACAACGTATTTGTTCTCTTAATATTCAACAGATTAATGGCTGACAGTATGGTGAATGTGCATATATAACCGCCAAAAATTTTTACCCGCGGAGTGTTTTCTTTTACCTCATAAGATAAAATGTTGGCCATAAACATTTTTAGGCATATCATTTGGTCTATTTGCGAAATCTTTCACCTTTCGAATGACTTGCACTGGAGCGGAACTAAGATATAGAAATAGATATTTGTCGTTTACTCTTCGAACACACTTATTGGATTTCTGATGGCATGTATTCCAAAAAAGAGACTACCGCGTTTTAAATTCTCGAGGACATTTGTTATCAAAGTTTCACTCCCCTACCTAGGAATACCTCCTGTTTCACATCCATGTGTAAACTAAAAAGTAAATAGAGATCCGCATCTGGTGGCTTCTGGCTCACATCATGACGTCAACAGTGGATGAGACAGAATATGTCCCTCGCTTCTAGTCACTAGCTCCCTGCTTCCCGCATCTGCTGCCGCCCTCTCACTGGAAGAATCCCCGACCTCAAGGTTCCGTGATGTCACGCAGAAACGCAATGACGTCGGCGGTGACGTAATACCCGGTGCTCACGCATGCTCTGGGCAGGGATCCGAATCGATGACCTTTTTCGTTTATGTAGTTATCGCGCATAAGCACCTGTGTCCAAACGCATCTTGGAGGATATGATTGAAAAATAAAGAAGAGCAGTTCTCCAGCACAGGCGACCATGATTTATTGCATTTCCATTTAAAATTTTCTCTGGTTGCACGCAAACAGAATGTGCGTACCATCTTTCATTTCCCCCCCTAACACACAGCATTAAACGGTAGTTTTTGGAGATAAAAATATATCATCTTGTTTTTGCTTTTTTGCAGATAATGCTCTTCGTTTTCCGGGATGCAAAAGTTTCTTTAATGATGTGATTTCCTTTTTTCCCCCGCTAGAAATCAATGATTTAATTTCAGTTTGGGAGAAATGCGAATCTACTCTGTCAATAATTCTAAACTTCTGGGGGAATTCAATCGTAATTTGTGGCTGGAAGACTTATGTTGTTTATTATCATAAAATTATTCGTTTAGCAGTATCAACTTTTCATTTATCAGCGTATAAAGAGAGTTTTTTGTTCTTTGTAAAGGACAGTGATTGAAGAATTCCTGAAACTGATTCGCATGATGCTGAAAATCTGATGAATAGAAAAAAACTGAATGGTGTAAAATTTATTTTACAGCCATTCTGCTCTTTTAAACTTAGAATTTCTCAAGAAGCATGGAATTTTAAGTTATCATAAAGATATAAACGACACTCTGACGAGTTGAGTATTATTCACCCGTCTTTTCCCTCGTTTCAAAAATCAAACGGAGGTTAAACACTCGGTTTATACTACCATATAACAGCAACGGAGGAAGACATTTATTTAACA
>OU015490.1:179744199-179746699 GCA_907164885.2 Dolomedes plantarius | reverse complement strand
CCTAAACCTTGTGTATTTATTATTATTTTTTTTTTGCAAAGATAGAAGAACGTTTCCTTATTCCAAACACTATATAACGAAATGAAATTTCACAATCCATTGAATATAAATAGTGAATAAAATACAGCAGAAACGATATTTATAGTAAAACCGATGTTGTTAATTAAATGCAATCTCAAATAAAGACTTTTTAAATTAAGAGAACTAAAATTTCTGTGATAGTGAAAATAAATTGCCAAAAATAAATTGCACCTTCGTGGCATACTTCCAAAAATCTCGGGTGAAAATGTTGGTTTTGAAAATATTTAGGGCAATCAGATCGCTGAATTGAATACCAAGTGCGAGACCTTTTCTGTTCATAATGTCGTTGCTGTGGAAACAGGAGTAACGTGCACGTTATGGCCCAATTTATGGTTTTGAAAATGTTAAAAAAACAACAGTATGAAGTCATATGTATTTTGTTTAGAAAACCCTTTTTATATGATGCGTGAAAAGGAAGTGAGTTGTAATTGGAGAGGTTAATGTATGTTTGATAATATATTGCAGATATAAATCACTTCTTTTTGCACGCTTGAATGCTCTATCATTCGGTATTAGAGTCTGATTGTGAAATGTCTCTTCGTAATTAAAGCAGAGGAGAGACATTCTTACCATGGTTATCATGACTGACTGACACACACACACACACACACACACATATATATATATATATATATATATATATATATATATATATATATATATATATATATATATATATATATATAAGACAAAGTTGAAAGTTAAAAACCAGTATATGCTCAAAACTACTGCAGCCAGGAACTAAAAACATGAAAAGATAAGTGAAAAATAGGTTTTTGACAGAATCTCTTCATCAGCGGTGTCGATACTGTTTAAAAACCAATGGATTGTTTCTGATAAGTATGATATGTGCAATAATCATATTTAGACACTGTACAATCCATAAGACACAGAAGAAGTTAATAAACAGTTGCTTAAACATAGAACACCAAGCCCGGCGCCAGACAAAGTGGAAGTTAAGTAAAGGAAACCGCAAGAAGACTGACGTCACAAATCTTGCAACCATGGAGCAAATAGAAACACAGAAGCATATTTACTAAAGAAACTGTGTTATAGGAGAATATTACCTAAGTTAACTTAGACATTTATTATGACTAAGAGTTATTATTATTTATTATTTATTATTTTTATTACACTAGTTGTTATTTATTATTTTTCTTTTTTTAGTAGTTATTTACTTTAATTAATCTTTTAGTTTAGTACTACTAATTATTAGCAACAGAACATGATATTCAGTAAATTTAAAACAACCAATTATGTGCTTGGAAAGACTATCAGGGTAATAATTACGTTTTAGCTCTACTAACAATTCTATAATATGTTTATACCTATTGTCCTTAGAACAAAGCCTATTTATTCTTACTAGCTGATTTATAATAATATTATTAAATACAGATTTGTGTAAGCATGTTGAGTAATTTTGAAATTTAACAATATTAAAGTCATAAGCTGATCTTTTATCATATAGATCAAAAGTAAAATTGCAATGAGAATTTATTTTTATGTTTATATCTAAAAAGTTTACATTAAGTTTATCTTTGTATTAGTTCCAGTAAAGAGGGTAAAAATTTAAGGCTATATTATTATTACTTTTATTAATTACAATTATGTTATCAATATATATATATATATATATATATATATATATATATATATATATATATATATATATATATATATATATATATATATATATATATATATATATATATATATACATATATGACAAAAGGAAAGAGTTTCTTAGGCTAGAAAACGTTTGATTCAATTTTCATAGGATGTTTCCAGTATTTCTCTAAGAAACCTTTTGATTCTGAATCAAAGCTGATGGTTTTCCAACAGTTACGCGATCACACAGTCAAGACAGTCTAAAATCTGTCATAATGCATATGAAATATTTAATTCCTGTTATATACTAAGGGGTATTTCTTTCCTGCTTTAAGAGTAAATGCGTATGTATGTTTGCAGATTAGAAAGAAGTTCTAGCCATAATTTTGTAAGAAATTTTGTTTTACTTGAAGCACATATTCAGAGTATCATTGATGATGCCCATCAGGTATTTGATTTCTTTTTATAGGCAACTAGTGTATGTTTGAATGAGTAAAAATAATGCTGCCTGTTTGCGTGATTGTTTATTTTAATTTAAGTCAAAGAATGAATCTTTAAGGCCTTTTTCACATTTCGTCCGCAAGAAACGGTGCTAATCCCAACGAAATTTTTTTAACCAACCACAGGCCTAGAAGCGATTAGCCGCTAGGTTGTTATGGTCTTAAATTGGTTGAAAAATATTGAGATGCGGTTAACGCTATCGCTATCGGATGCAATGTGGTGAAGGGCCTGCTCACACAGCGTCCGTCAGCGTCAGCGTTAGCATTACTCGTATTGACATAATTTAAACCAATCACAGACCTTAACAATT
>OU015490.1:179659199-179739199 GCA_907164885.2 Dolomedes plantarius | reverse complement strand
TTCATATAATACAACTATACTGATGTTTAGGTGTATAAAATCTTATAACATTTACCTCATTGAAGTCATGACGTCTAATGACAAATATGGTGATTCGGGGCAAGTGCGGACCAAAATTTCGATTCTGAATGGGCTGTATTAAATTTGTTTTAGCAGTTAGAAATGGGAAAACTTTTGCTGATTAGATACAAAAACCTCCTCTTTTGAAGGATAGATTTAAAAAAAAATGATTCAATAATTTCAAATTTTGAGAATGGAATTCAAAGGAGTATTCCCAATTAAGCCTTAGTTTACTTTAGAGAAATAAAACATCGCCGATGGGCTTGTGGCGGACCTGTGGTACAGCGCGCTGGTTTACGGTGCTGAGGGTGCTCAGATCGAATCCCGGAGTTGCGCCACGAAAAAAATGCCTCCTTTCTTATCGTCCCTTCACAGGGGGTAATGCTGTCCGCCCATATGGTGCCCCCACAATAAAATGGACAGTAAAACTGCGGCGTAGTAAGGGCGAATGTTTGATTACAAGTGCCTCCGCATTGGGAAAAAAAAAAAAAAAAAAAAAAAAAACATCGCCGAATTGCTTCAAAACCAAGCAACCGACTGAGTCATATGAAAGTGACGCCTCAGTTCAGAGATAACTTTGACGAATGTTTGACTTCGAATGACTGTAAAAAATTGTTTTTAGCAGTTAGAAATGTGAGAGCCTTTTTCAGATTGAACACGAAAACTCTTTCAGGTGCAACAACCCCCGCTGTTTGCACGGTGCAGATTTTCCCCACTGAATTTTTTTGAGCTAAAGAATCTTGAAAAATTTTCGAATTAAAAGTTGAAAATTTTTTTACTTCTTTAAACTGATAACAGATGGCAGTACTAACCATTTTTCTGCTCATTTAACTGGAATACATTGAATGCAAGTGAAAAAAAGACCAGATTTACGCGTTTGCACTGAGCAAACGGCACCCCTCAAAGGGTCAAAGGCTGGATTTAAAGTATTTTGATTCAATAATTTAAAATTTTCAGAACCGAAAATATTTGTGAGATCCAAGGTACGCACTTGCTCCACCAAAACGGGGGAAATGCGTATTACCACCTGTTTTTCTCTGTAACGACGTTGGGGTAATTGCAAAGTTTCAGTAATGCAAGTAAAATAAACAAGTGACACTTTGTAACCATCCCTGGATGTTATACTTGGCGTTAACGAACTTCGGTCCAATCATGTGACAAGGTGTGTCTTTTACATGGCATTCCAACACATGGGAGTACTATAATTTTAAGACATTAGAAGTTATCTGAGCACTACGCACTCGCACCGACTCATCTTATTTACACTCTATAACAAAAAATAGACGCTTCAAGAAGGAGTTGTCCGATTGCAAAAAAAAAAAAAAAAATGGTGGATGTGAAGAACATCCACAGAGAAAGAACGATTAAAATTTCAGAACATCTGAATGATTTAATCCAGAGTTTGATCGTTAGAAAGTGGGGAAGTAATTACGGCGTTGGTACATCTCTGGCCTCGATGCAACCAGTCATCCGACGTAGTATAGACTGATAAAGTTGAACAATATTTAATTCAAAGAAGTATTCCCAATTAAGCCATTGTTTACTTTAGAGAAATAAAATATCACCAAAGTGCTCCAAAACGAAGCAACCGACTACGTCATATAAAAGTGACACAAATATAATCTACAAAGTCCACCAACATTTACTCAAATGTACACGAGGTAAACTCAAAAGACTGATACATCCAATTTTTTTACGAACGATATCAGCATTCCTTCGGTGTTCTATCAGATGGAATATTTTTTTAAACCTCCGTAAAGAACACAGCTGCATTTTCCGGCCAAGTTTATGAACTCGCTAATTCTGAAACATAACACGTACTACTCATTATGAGTGAAAGGTACGTTGCTTTCAGATACTAACAAATACATTAAAGTTTTATCTCAAGTCTCACTCAAAATCTCTTTCCTGCTAATTTCCGTTTTGTTTCCTTAATAAGTTTTGTTAATAAGTTTGTTGTTTCCAAGTAACGAAACAAATTACATTTTAAGGGAAGATTTATGACATATATTCATTTCCCATTGTTTAACCTTAAACAATCGTATCCATGGGAGATCTCTTAACAGAACACCTGAAAAATTTCTTAAAACTCTGAGTTTATCTACGTCATTTAAATCTCATTATACAAGCAGGGATATTTAAACATGATTAGAAAATTCACTTATTAGACAGAATTGAATAAACTATAATAGCAGATTTTTACTTACACAGAGAGAAAATAGCTGCCAAATACGAAATTCAAATAACCTTTGATAGATGTCTATAAATAAAGCACTTGTGACAATTTAACTTGAATTTACGCTTCTTTATAGCAGAGATACTTCGGAAATATTTAATGGGACCTTACAGCTGAGAGTTGGATACAAATATACAACTTTACCTCATACAAATATACGAATCTACCTTACAATGAATATTTTTTAGTGACTTACTCGTTATTCAATTTTGAGGTTGTAGAGAGGCATATAATGTCAAATGAATTTCAAAAGATCTTTAAAAGCTGCTAGATATATATTAGTTCCTGAGATTTGTGAAAAGTTTCCCCATCTCTCTCTCTCTTTCTCTATCTATCTATCTATGTATGTATATATATATATATATATATATATATATATATATATATATATATATATATATATATATATATGTATGTATATATATATATATATATATATATATATATGTATATATATGTATATATATATATATATGTATGTATATATATATATATGTAAGTATATATATATATATATATATATATATATATATATATATATATATATATATATATATATATATATATATATATATATATATATATATTACCAACATATACATATACATTTACATGTGCATTTCAATTTACATATTTACAAGCATTTAAATCTAGCTGAAATTGTTGTTTTCCCAAAATGCTCAGGTATTGAATAAAATATTGCGGATAAATGCTAAATTTGTGAAGGTACATGTGACTGAAAAATATACCACATTCATATGTAGAAAAAGAAAAATTTAGAAGAAATGAGAAATCCCACATCATTTAAATAGAACGGTAAGTAATCGAAATAAATTTTTTCCATAATTGCTTAATGAAGAAACCCATATCAATAAGCATAGAAACCAATCTTTAATACCCATCTACACCGCTATTTTTTGGCTGCTTTGTTATTAGATACCTGTATATAAGGTGATAGCACAAGATCTTTCATCTTTAATCCGAAATTCGAACCCGAGTCCACTTTCTTTGCGAGTCGCGGAAGCTCGAGTCGCTAGCTATTATATTATACGCTATGTTACGTTATTAAAATATGTTTTAATGCTTTGAAATTTCATTTATGTAACATCATGTTAATTTTAAAACAATGAATGGGGTTTAAATACTTACACACATCGTACGAAACCTGGCTGAATTTGCAATAGAGTGTCGTATCAGAATCATCCCACATCAGTGTGGGATAGACAGGGAATGAGGTAGCTGATGGGCTTGTAAAAATGAGACCAGATTTTCCCCAGCCAGATTTACCTCTGTCCTTTCTGATTGTCAAACTTATTATTAGGAATACATTCCATGTTTGCACCGAGAGAGTGCTGGCAAGATATGCCCAAGGGAAAAGTTAGGCAAGTTCAGTCCATCAGCGTGGCAGAGTTTTAGGTGATTTACCAGTAATGAGTTCCATGCCCTTTTTATAATGATATCTAAGCATGATTACTTACTGGAATATTTCAGTAAAATTGGTAGAGGAGGTGTTTGGCCTCTGTGATACAAAGATGCTATCACTGGATCCAGTTTCTTGACTATTTATCACATGATTTAAGGGATTACTGCTTGGAACTACCGATATTTCATTTACTTCCTCACATTACGGTATAGCAAATTTACCTTACGCGGGTGTAGGATTTATATAATAATAATAATAATAATAATAATAATAAAAACGTCTAATATTAATAATAAAAAACATAATAATAATAATAATAATAATAATAATAATAATAATAATAATAAACTTTCTGAAGACGGATAGTTCTTTTTGCCATGAAAATTAGTTATGTGCCTCCAGACTTATGCAAGTACCATAATTTAAATTTGGGTTTCCCAATTCCAATTCCTGGATATTATCTGCTGAAAAGTTCGGTAATGTAAGGATGAATCAATTTAAAATTTTTATTATTTGCATATGTTCTTTCTTTTTCAATTCCTACTTTTAGTTCACACTCTCCCTATATATATAACTCGTATATATATTTATATATCTTGTTCAAATTTTCAATCGTTAATAAAATACTTTTTATTCATCCACTCAAGTTCAAATACATTTTTTTAAACTTGTAGTGGATGACACTTGATGTTAATACAGTTTTTTCAAATATTAATTCATTAATTAAATTTAATTAATCAATTTTAGTTTTATATGGTAGCCCTTTCAATAGGAAGAGACCTAGAGCGTCTCTTGCTCTTGAATGGTAATTTCCCTCATCTTGCTGTGTAAACGGTAGCACTGTGGTAGCGCGGGCTCCTCCCGTCCTGTAGGTTGCGGGATCGAATCCCCAAACTGACAAACTTTTTCTCTCTCTTCCCCCCCTCCTAATCTCGCACAGTAGGCAAGGTTCTGGCAGGCAATCCTTTTTTTTAATTCCTACTATTAGTTCACACTCAAATTTTTCTTTGTTGACCTAAGTAGGAATTGACTTAATTTTTTTTATATTACTTGTTCCTTTGAAGCTAACAGCACAGAAATTGCTCACTAGACGTCTTTTTTCTATTAATCATTTATTTTTTAAGACGGGAATAGTTCTTTCCCAACAGAAAATATCTTTCATATGTTCCCTAACTGTACAATGTTGTTCCTTCTAACAGTTTAGAATCACAATTTACTCTATTTATAAATCATCTAACCTCTATAATTGTTTTTTCCAATATTTGTAGCTTTGGTATCTTTGGGTGATTGGTTGCCTTTGCTGTACAAAGGACCAAGACTCCGAATTGAGCTGGCAAGACTCAGAAGTGGGCACACAAATCTTATGACTTTCATAGGGGGGGGGGGAGAAGAATTTTCCCTCTTGCCATTACACCTATATAGCTTCCCCCTCTATATGGCTATAACCCTATATGGCTTCCCCCTCTCACCTTCTTCAGTGTATAAAGATCTCTTTAGACCAACTATCAGACGAGCAAGTTTTGGTCGCCGTGCGACTGTCACAGAATGGTCTACTGGACGTGGTCTAGGTTGGTCCTGATACAAGAGGTTTAGAAACAACAGCAAGACCAGAACCACAATACCGATCTCTGGTAGAAGTAAGCCTGAAATCCGGTTGCCCTAACTTCAAGGCCGATATTTCAACGGAACTATCACGTAATTTGAGGAACCAATTTAACTACCCATACATTCTGCTTGATAAAGGATTCTGATTACCAGTCTTCTTCATAAAAGATTGATTCCTTTGAACCTACTGTTTTGTATCTAATCTCGTATATTTTTAGCCACAGGTTTAAACTGAATTTTTTCTATTTACCAACAGACAATAAACAATAAATGCTTAGAAATCCTAAAATGCACAAAAACTTATACCAGCTGAAAGATCCTCATCCACTCGTACAATAATTAACAAAGCAATTCATTTCTATGACGCTGTATACTTTCTCCATTAGTACAGAGAGACTAGAGTATTTAAAGATCAACTGACCGTTCACATCTCGTATTAATGATCACATCAAATATACATAACTCTTTATATGTCAGAGCATTTCCAACCCTAACGTGGGGAAGAAATTCCTCTCCCTTATGTTTGCGCACCGACGAAGAACTATATATATATATATATATATATATATATATATATATATATATATATATATATATATATATATATATATATGTATAAATTTATATATATATATATATATATATATATATATATATATATATATATATATATATATATATATATATATATATATATATATATATATATATATATATATATACATAAAAGACAAAGTTGAAAGTCATAAACCCGTATATGCCCAAAACCACTACAGCCAGGAACAAAAACATAAAAAGATAAGTGAAAAATAGGTTTTTGACAGCATCTTTTCATCAGCGGTGCCATATAAACAGGGCTCGATTTGAGCCTCGATTTGAACGCGCCGGACCTCTCTTTAGGACCTCTCTTTGCGTTCCGGTACCTCTATTTAGAAAAAAAAAATTACGATTGTTAAAAACATTTAATTAATTATTTTTATTACTTTACTACAACACATTTTTGTACTTGTTTTGCAAAATAACATTTGGAAATAAATAAAATGGTCAAGTTTTTGTATAACCAAAGATTTATTTTTTCAGACCAATAATTTGGAATACCCCCCCTCACCAATTGGAAGGTTACAGTTCCGGCAGATCTATTTCTAGAGATCGAGCACTGTATATATATACAGTCAAACCTCCATATATCGAACTTCCACATATCGAAATTTTCTATATATCGAACTCTTAGCAAATCTCCGTGTTCATTACATAGAAAAATTGTTTCTATATATCGAAAAAATCTCTATATATCGAAATTTTTTTCAAGACAAATTGAGAGATTTTATTCCACTTTAGAATAAAATCTTCCAATTTTTGGCATTTGAAAAAATATGTCGTGGACTTCAATTCGTGGAAAATGTCCCTGATTAAGTTTTTTAGTGGACTGAATAAATACGAACATTTCTTTGAACTTGCTGCTAAACTGGCTGTTCAGCAAGATATTCGTAGTTTTTTTTTTTTTAAAGAATGTAACTGTGATCATTGTAACCACTGTCTGTTTTTATTGTTTTTTTTAAAGGTATGTACTAGTACTCAATAAATCTTTCATTTTAATTCCTATTTTAGTTATTAACTTTCATTTAATGGGATTCGCATATAAATTAGAAATGGAATTTCGTATACGAAAATTAGCGTGTTTGAGATATCCTCATCTCAAACACGATTCCCCGTCCGCCCCCATCAAAAGACGAGAAAACAAACCGTTCTCCCCCTCCTTCCCATCTGATGCGTTCTCCCCTCCCCGACATCTTTTATCCCATCGATCTGGAAAAGCGATGCATCCTGCGCCAGGCAGACCGGTGAAAGGTCGCCGGGTCAACCACCTCCTTTTTAGCCTTTACACGCTCGTTACACCGGATACGGAGGCAAGAGCCTCAGGGTCAGGGAATCGGGCGCTGTCTGGCGCACGCGTTTTATTGGGCACCCGAAGGGAGGGCGAGTACTTACGTAGAGTTTCTACACCTATCGGACTCAAAATCATTCGGACTCTTAACCCACATTCTTCGTCGAGATATATCATTGTGTCTGGTGACCCTTTTTATAGGAAATTAAGTCCCTTGTTAGTTTTACCTAAGTATTGTTCAGCCCTCCCCCCATATTATATATATATACATACATATCCGGATACGGTGGTGAGAGCCTTAGGATCAGGCACTGTCTGGCCCCGTATTATTGGTCCTCCAGTGGAGAAGACCGAATATTTGCCTGCACGGAATGCGTATATACAGTTTCTTGAGATATCGGAGGCGCAAAATCACTAGTGTTATTAACCCACAGTCCTCATGCTTAGTAATATTATGGTGCTTGGCTATCCTTTTTATCTGAAATTAAGATTCGCTTACGCGTCTCCTAAGTTTTATTCAGCTCTCTCTCTCAATATTATATATGTGTGTATGTATATATATATCTCCATTCTATCTGAAATTAAGACACAAACTTGCAAGTTTCATAAAAGTGTTGTTCAACTCCCCCTCTCCATATATATATATATATATATATATATACATGGAGTCTCCCGTCATTTCATATGGATTCTCCCGTCATTTCATTGGTGCCTGGGAGGAGGGTGAATATTACCTGCGTGGATTGCGCATGTAAATTTTCTACAGCTATCGAAGTACGGGGATGTGAGATGACAGAAATGTCTTTCACGCTCGAATTTAGAGGGATTTTTAAAGAAGATGCATCATGGAACACGCAAATTTTCTCATCCCCGTATCACAGTAAAACATATACAGTGAAATTTTAAAGCGGCCAGTCACGGTTCCGAAAGATATATATATATATATATATATATATATATATATATATATATATATATATATATATATATATATATATATATATATGCTATATATATATACATATATATATATATATATATATATATATATATATATACATATATATATATATACACACACACACATATATACACTCCCTTCCAAAAGTTAAGCACGGAGCGGTAAAATACGAAAAGATGGACAAGTACTATTTTGATTACCATGAAATGCTGCAGGTAAGTAGCTCTAAGTTTATTCATGAAACAAAACAAAGTATCACATACAGAGATAGAAAAAATATTGAATTTTCTTAAACTATAAGATGACGTCATATTTGCGTCATTAACAGAATAATAATGTTTAAATGCAAAACAAACAACAAAACACGACATTAATAGGGTATGTGAACACCCCTCACCTTCATACAAAGTGTACAGCGTGTGATCATGCGTTTTACGAGGTGATCAACCACCGGAGAGTTCAGTAATCGCCATTCCTCCTGTAGGGCAGTTTCTAAATCTCTGAGAGTGGTTGGAGGTGAGAAACGTCTCCATACAGCACGGCCGAGGGCATCCCACAGATTTTCAAATGGATTAAGGTCCGGCGAGTAAGCCGGCCACTCCATACGCGCAATCCCCTCACTCCCCAGAAAGTCGTCAACGATGGAAGTTCTATGGGTACGGGCATTATCGTCCATTAAAACGAAAGAAGGACCAACTGCTGCAGCGTACAGTTTCACAGTGGGGTCTAGGACTTCATCTCGATACCGTACAGCCGTCACAGAAACTCGCCTGTAGATGTGCACGTCTGTGCAATATCCCAAAGAAATCTATGCTCAGACCATGATGCTTCCCCCGCGGAATGAGTGATGTTTGGTGATGTTCTCTTGCCAATTGCGTGTGCCTTGTTCCCTCCCGACCCTTACACGCTTATCATCGGGTTGTACGGGAAATCTGGACTCATCTGTGAACATAACGTTGCCCCAATCAGACACAGTCCAATTCACATGCTGGCGGCACCACTTTAATAGTGCTCCTCTGGATTGGACGGATAAAGGAACACAAACTCGTGGTACCCGGGCGTACAGACCATTCCTGTGTAGCCTTCGACGAACAGCAGTGGCAGATATAGTCTTACCAATGGCCGCTGCAACCATAGATGTCACACGTGTGGAGGTCGATCTTCGATTCCGCTTGGCTACAACAGCAATATATCGATCTTCCGAGGGGATCGTAATCCTTGGACGACCGGCTACAGGTCTTCGGACAACTGTTTGGCTGGTTTGGAATTGTTTCCATAATCGTGAAATGACGGAATGATGAACGCTGAAGAAAAGAGAAACATCTGTGATAGACTGTCCTGTTTCAATGCGTCCGACAGCCCGACAGCGCTCAGAATCTTCCATTCGTCTTCTGGAAGCCATAGAAATACGTCTAGCTTGAAAACAAATAGTACGAATGTTCTAAACACTTTTCATCAGCAACTCTTGTAACCATTCACAATGCCGACTTCTTATAAGACTGCCTGTTTTGCATATTTCTCGACGCGAAACCGTGATTGGCTGTTACCTAACATATTTGCATACTTCCTTCTACCTTTGCAGCAAATTTAATCTTCTTTAATTCAGATTGGCTTACGGGAATTAACATTTTCCTCTCTGTGCTTAACTTTTGGAAGTGAGTGTATATATATATATATATATATATATATATATATATATATATATATATATATATATATATATAACAGCAGCGGTTGACTATATATATATATAGTGAACAGCTGCCGAACGGTAATTGTATCGTTATGGATTTGGTGTTCGATATAATGAGTCCGAGCGATTGAATCCTCGGGCAGTCATGGTTGTTTGCAGCCCATAAGATCAGTTTAGTCCCAGGAATAAAAAATAAGTTCTATAGCTCCCAAGTAACTGACTGCTGATTTGCTAGCTGTGCAAGTAATGGTCTAAGTGGTTTAATTATGAATTCTTATCTTCAGATAATTGTTCCAGTTTTCATAATTTTACTTTTGAAACTATTCGTTGGCTTCGAAATCACTGGATTGGATTAGAAATAATCATGCATTTTTGTAATGTGCATTAGGGACTCGACATCACTTCAGTATCACTTCTCGCATCTTCGAGTTCAGATCTGAATACTGGTATTATAACCCCAGTTGGTTTGAAATGTTTTATTCTGTCAACCTCGCTAATCCTAATAAAATTACTACTCAATCTCACTGATATTTTAGCATTACTCATCAGTAAATACTGTTTTTTCAAATAAATTTTATTGAATAAAAAAATTGATATTTAAACCGAGTTCTCGTAATTTTAACGTCTTTGATATTTCGAAAAGGGTCTGAAATTTAATGTTTCACGGAAAATCATGATTTACGAAAAATTTAGGAACAAAATTTAAAACTTCTATTAAGAACTCATCTTTTTGGCATTTAAACATAGACTTTCGGATAAAGAAAAAACAGAGTTCAAATTGATCCACTTTACAGTTCTTTATAAAAACATAATGTTAAAAATATTTTCTTTTTGCTTTCCACTGAATACTTGCACACCAGATGGGGCTACATGTTTACATATTTCTACCGTTGCTTTATCAATGCCAAAGTTGAATGGAAATTCTCCTTTTGTGAAGATGACAGAAGAATAAATTAAATTATCCCGTCAAAATACTTTTTTAAACCAAAGACACTCTTTACTACATCATAGCCTGCCCATCTATTTTACCACATGTACAAATGTTCACCATGTTAATTTAAAATATCAATAATGTAGTTTATGTTTCTAATTTTGGGGTTGATAGTATTTTAAAAGCAAAAAGCAAACTTATTATATTACTGTTTCCCATTTGAAAGGGCTAAGTTTGTATATATATATATATATATATATATATACAGCGGCAGGAGTAAACTCCACTCGTTATAACTGCACGTTATAGCGAACTTTCTAATATATCGACCGATGCAAAAAGTCCCTCTAAAGATGTGTTTTTTTACATCCCATATAACGACCCTGGAGATCATTTAATCCCAATATGGCGTCTCAAATTCACTCCCGTGAAACAGTCTTTAACTGAGCTGGAAAATTATGTCAAATGCATGAAAATCAAACGACGACTTCTGCTTATTTTTCTAGGAAAAAAAATGCAAATAAGAACCAATAATTTGTTATTTTATTCATTTTTACTTTTAAATTTTATTTTAGAAATTACGGTCCTCTTAAGTTTTATATAATAAAAATTAATTTCAATTGCCAATGTTTAACTCACAATATAGAGAATAATAGTATATATATTGTAAACATGTCCTAACATGAAACTTATTTAACCTTTAGTTTACGAAGCCCATTTTTCCGATTCCCTCTTTAGAACGGGAAATTTCATACCCTCTTTGGAAGGATGGCCATTAAGGGGATTATATATATATATATATATATATATATATATATATATATATATATACAGGGCAGAAAGGACGTGGTATAAATAAATTAATTAATAAATTAATAAAATAATGATAATAAACTAATAATTAATAATGAATAAGTAAATAATTTTCTTTATTTTTCTCAGGTATAAAAGATTTCTCTCCCTATCTTGCTTTGTATTTTTGTTATTGACGGTTCAAATAAGAACGTTCTTTCTGCCGTACCCTGTATATATATATATATATATATATATATATATATATATATATATATATATATATATATATATATATATATATATATATATATACTCATTCTTGGGACACATTCTTGGGACTCATTCTTGGCCTACATTCTTGGGACACATGCTATTCCTACCCGTATGGGAAAGGTTAAAAAGCGCAGTTATCTTGCAAATCATGAGAGTTCAATATATATTTTTTAACAATTTTCGCTTTAACGACCACTCGGTATAACGACCTTTGTCCATTGGACTCAGGGGTCGTAATAAAAGAGCTCCAACTGTATTCTCATCGATATGTACAGATAGATAATAAAATCTGAACTTACCTCTGAGGAGGTGAGATAAATACGTGAATCGGTGCTCTCCATGGACGCCCTGGGTAGGAGGGGGGTATTCTCTCCCCTGGCGGCAAGGTGAGGGGGCTGGCGGGTGGAACCAGGTAAAGGGAGGGTGCTGCATTTGGGGCCGCTGCTGCCGGATCCTGCAAAAGAACAAAAGTACTAAAGGTTATGATTGGTCCCTGGTCACAGAACTTCCTTATTAAAAATAATACTTACAGAGCTATATTAATTAGTACAGTGATTTCCAATCGGTGTGATGCGAAAAATTTTTCGGGAATAAAGAAAAAAATATTAATTGGGCCCCCTTAAAATATATTTTAAGTTGAATTAACTAATTACACGCCCGGAAGATTTTGGCACAGATCGTTGCAGTCGTTCCTGAGGAGGAATTAAGTTCCTCTAAATACTGTAACTAATAAGGCTGCTAATCCTATTGAATTCGCTCACCTCAATGTTAACCTACGTAGAATATGTGTCCAAGGATTGACGACCTGGATTATTTTTTTTTTCAAATGCGGAGGCACTTTTTCTCGAAGACATTCAACTATAATTCACCGCA
Source organism: Dolomedes plantarius (assembly GCA_907164885.2). Classification (NCBI taxonomy): domain Eukaryota; kingdom Metazoa; phylum Arthropoda; class Arachnida; order Araneae; family Dolomedidae; genus Dolomedes; species Dolomedes plantarius. The sequence goes on along the minus strand of OU015490.1, from coordinate 179,726,464 downwards.
GTTTTGCTGGCCATTTTATTATGGGAGCGCCATATAGGCAGACCAGCATTGCCCCGTATGAAGGGACGACACAAACGGAGGCATTTTAGTGGCGCTTCGCCAAGATTCGATCTGAGCACCCTCAGCACAGAAAACCAGCGCGCTGTACCACAAGGCCGCCACGGCTCACGACCTGGAATTAAAATTTTTTTAAATTGTACTCCGCAATAGAGAAAGAAATTTAACACCTTGGGGGCATTTTTCTTTTTTTTTAAAATGCAAATAATATTTTAAAATTTAAATTATTCCGGGAAAAATCTAATAGAGTGTGTTTTAAACGCTCCTAAATTCCTTTGGTGGACGAAATTTATAAAATGAATCCTGTTGCAAAGTGCAAAAAAATTCAGGTTATCTAAAAACATCATTATTGATGGATTGTCTGCATTTATGTAGCTGTAAATAGTAGACACATTTTCTCCACAGGTTAGTACATACTATTCATAAACTGAACATGTTTTGCCGCTACGTAGCAAAACCTGCAAGCTCATCAGGGGAGATTAACCCTCGGCTTAGTTTGCTGGTTTTGCTATGCAGCGGCTGGTCTGCAGGTTTTTCACGCCGCCTAACCACATAGGTTGACCGGTTTAATATTACGAATTTCTCAATAGGTTAACATTGAGGTGAACGAATTTACGGTGAATCTGGTTAGTACACAGAAGCCTTAATTCTAATGTCAAAAATTTGTGCTGTAAACATCAATGGCGCGTATAAAACAAAAATATTTTTAGTGATTTCCAATTTAGCCCACTTGTGTAATTACTATACTGAATCCCATGGCTAATTTTGAAAATTTTTTAATATACTCTATTCTGAGGTTGGTTATTTCTATCTTAAAATAAATTAATAAAATAAGCAATGGAGTAAGTATTTATTTGAACTTATATTTAAATGTTTCTGATATATATTCATCTTTGAATAAATATTTAAAAAAAACGAGAAAACTGTTGTAAGAGACCTAATTATTGGATGTTTGAAGGACAGATGCACACTTTTTAGCCAGGCCATCGGCCAGCTCGTTGCTTCGGATGCCGCAGTGGCCTTATATCCACTGCAGGGTTATCTCCCTACCGTTATTGTGGAGTTTGTCCAATAGTAATTGACATCTACATACATCAGATTACTCGGAGACACCGAGGAAGCCGATAGCTTGAAGAGCTGGCCTAGAGTCGCTAAGGATGACCGACCCCTTTAGAGAAATTATTCATCCGGCATAAAAGTTGGTCTGGAGAAATAGGAATTGCTACTATCTCCCCATCAAATGTTGTTTTATGTGTCCCTACAGGTGCATAAAATGGAAAAAAATTCACAGTGGACCCCTGTACCAACATTTATAAAGTCTGTGTATTTTGAGCCGTCAGTAAACACTCGATAAAGCCAGTCCTCCTCGGGGTATCGTGATTCGACTGTTTCGAAGAACAAAGATTTTAAAACGTGTTCGCTAGTATTACCGTCGCTAGTATTAAACGTCTTCGCTTAATTACACTTTTGACAGGGTCGATACAGACACAATAATCAGTTAAATCTAATGGATTACGAGGGGGTGGCAAATTATCAGCATCGAAATTTAAGTTTAAGGTATCCTTCGGAGGACTACCTTCGGAATGTCTTCTTTAAACCAAGTACTCTCTGCACTAGTCCATGCTATGATCTAACCTAAATAAAGAATACAAAGATTCCCATCTATAAGTTGCATCTAAAAGACATGCTTCTCATCTTAATTTTGGGTATTTTGGTTCTGGCACAAGTTTGAGAAAAGAGCCGCTAAGAAAGTGATACAGAGTCTCATGCGCTCGCGAGCCGCAATTTGGCTACCCCTTGTTTTATATTGTTTAGCTCCCTTCAGCATAGAAAGGGGTAAATATGTCAAGGAATTTCACTGAAGATAACTCTACCTTAAAACGCTGGTACAATTCAGTTAGCAGTGGATTCTAGGATCACTCAAAGTCAAAGAAACGAATTATGAAAATTTGCGAAGGAAAATAACGTCTCATTTAGCCTAAAAATTTTAAGATTCAAGTTCCATCCTTGCCTCTTGCAACGATACAAATTTATAACAACTCATTCAAATTTTATCCCTACTTTATTTAGAAACCATCTAGCTAGGTTGACGTACTCAGCCCCTCCTGCTACCTAGACACATTTGCCTTTGTTTGCATCACAAAACGACGCCATAATCTTTCCTAATTTTCCTGAAAATCAGTGACATTGCTATACGACGGTCTCTTTTGGCAAAACATTGGATCGTTGCCTCCATTTAACCGATTAATTCACGAGCGGTCTGATGGCCAAATAATTTTTGCCACAGAAAGCTGCTACTGTTCAGGTTGGAAGTTCTAGTATTGAAAAAAATATGCAAATCAGGTTAGCTTGGCAGTCAATGGCCTATGTTTCTTCTTCATAATGAGCTCCCCTGGAGGGAATCAGCTCACTTTTACGCTGAACCGAAAACAACCGATAGTTAAACTAGTGTCGAGTGCACTGAGTCGAAAAGGTTATATCTCTTGTCGTAAATTCAGATTAATGTGATGTGTTTTATAAAATAAGGACTAGGAATGGAAGACAGGTATCCTCACATCAGGGGTACCTAAAGGTAATTACCCTTAGATCCAAGCACTTACAAACGAAGGCCAAATTATATACTCGAAGAAAAAGGACTTAAATACTTAACAGATTTCGCCTCAGAAAATTTTGTAGAATTTAGCGAAATTTTTTCTTCGGGTCGGAAGCCCATTTGACACGCTATCCATTCGGGTACCGTCCATCTAGTGCTGTGCGGGAATTTTTGATATCAGTAATATGTTTGGAATTAGAGTTGAATTTAAACAGAAATTCAGTAACAGTATATGATATAGTGGTGGTTATGCTACATTTTCCAAATAAAGAGTAGCTTTAATGGCATCGTTTCTAAGGACCTTTTGTTGGATTTCTAACATTTAAAGCGTGTATTTCATTTTTTTCTTTTCTACGTTTTCAGGACCTCCCTTTCTGAAATGGGCCAAAAACGAAAAGACTCTATTATTTGCATTTGAAATCGAATTTTCTGTTATTTAATAAACTGTCCTTCCAGCACGTTGAAAACGTGAACTCATAGCTTCTGTCTACAATGTGTTATAAGCAGCACGAGGATTTGAGTTAGTTATCTTGGATTATTCAAGAAAACTAAGAGTTTCGCAGAAGTTGCACATATTCAAAGTTCTTTAGTTTGACAGACATTGTTTAGTTTAATTTTAGCTCAATTGTCCATTGCAAACATTGTTTTTTGCAGGAGGTGGCGATCTCCAAGATGATAATCCCCCTATACATACAGCTAATTCTATCAAGTATTGATTTGAAGAGCATGAAAAAGAATTTAAATATCTTGCCCTGTACAATCCCCCCGACTATATATCATCCAGCCACTGTGATCTGTATAAGCGGATAGAGCTAAGTATCGATATCCACCATAGCATCTCCACAGGATCTTTCATGATTTTTTCCGGAAGAATGGTATAATATATTCTTTACCACTATTCATGATTTGTATACTCCAATTCCAAGGTGGATCAGGTGGTATTACATGACAAAGGTGATACTGCGTCGTATTAATAAAGGTTTTCATGATGTATCTTAGTGTTTCCATTATTTTGATAACCACCTGTGCATATATATATATATCTTAGCAGGCAATAATTCTGTAAAATGCACATTAAATTAGAGGTTTTAAGTTATTTCACTTCCCTTAAAATTCATTTCTTTTTTTAAAGATTGAAAAATTTAAAATTACAAACAAACTATTACAAATATTCGTCTTCTGGGGTTTAGTTCAAGAAGGAGACGGTAAAGTTTAATATTCAAACTAGTGAATTACTCCTCTGTTGTGGAACCACTACCTTTATTCAAGTGCAAAATAATAATTTAAAGTGAAAGCAATCTCTTTCTCTCATTACGTTAGAATAAGAATTGCATAAACCCAGAATACCAGCTATTTATGAAATTAAATAAAACTAATCAGCTAATGAAACATAAAGCAGCTACAATAGATTTCTGCACCTTCTAATCCCAAAAGTAACGTCCAAAGTTCTAAAAGATTTGTGTCTCGGGTCATTCGTTGAACTGAATCCGCAAAATGAGAATTGGGAAAATAATTTAAAAAGCGTTTGAAAGAAAATGAACCATTAATCATCAAATCTTTCATTATGGGATGATCCTTTCTCGACACACAAAAGCAGGAATAAAATGTACCATGAAATTAATGAAATGAGGGTCTCAGAATTAATCATTCATGCTCGAAGGATATTTTCAAACTTGCAGCGTTATCGAAGAAAATTGATACATTGTTACATTTCAGAGTTTTCCCCAAAATTACGAAAAAGTATTTGATAGGCGGCAAAGTATTGGAGTGTTTGAAAGATATAATTTTTCTATAAAGAAAATAATTCAGGTGGTAAATAATTAAATCTCTGAAACTGAACCTTGGCATCATATTATGCTTTATAAATTTTGTTAACAATTGAATAAAAACTATCATACATAGAAATTTCCACATTTTAAATTCCACATTTTAAATTCCACATATGAAATTTCGTCATTTTTGTAACTCATTTTAGTATTGAAGAAAAGTATTACTTCTAGATTTATTTAATTCATAAAATTTCTAAATTTAAATATCGTATACCTGCACTTTGTTTTGGTTACATTTTCAATTAAAATTGCTTTCATTCTCTACTAGCCGGGCTTCGCCCGGCTAGGCTTGGGCTTCGCTTAGCTACGCTCAAGCCATCTGTGTAACATATTTATGTACTTCGGGCCCCACAAAAGAAAAAAAAGCCTACAAATGTATTAAATTCAAGTGAATAAATTCCTTTCAATTTTCATTCCCGTCGCTGCTTACAGATGGCAGCACCACTGCACCAGATGATTTGGTTTCTCAGCAGTGAGTGATTTTAGAATGAAAATATCTCTAAAACTATTGAATTAACAGAATAAGTGTACGCAGAAAAAATTATCAGTTTTCGAAGCTCTTTCCAAATATGTAACATTTATGTACTTTCATGAGAAAAAAACTTACACCGTTTCTTGTATATTTGTCGGCCATTATTTTTTCGAGGATCGGTGCCCGCCCGGATGAGTTACGGTCACGTGATCTCTCGACTTCCACTTGTCCCTTTAGTAGTATAGATGATGTACGTCTCATAACAATAGCTATTATAAGGGTTATTGCCCCAAATTCATCGTACCTTACCTGTGAGGATTTAATGCGAGCTAATACCACCATATTCGCATTCATATATATTTTTTACGTATAATATAGTTACAAAGTATAAATTATTTAATAGTTCAGGGAACTGTAAAACTATCCAAACTTAAGGGAGTCCAGGACACATTTAAATTTTTTTTTATTTATTGAGTTAAAATTTTGAATTTTTTGTGATGGTTAACCATATAATTTGTAAACAAAATCACATCATAAAATTTCTCATAAAGTTTTTAAAAAAATTTGAAATTTAAAAATTTTTAAAAAGTGGGATAGTTTAAAATCGTTTCAACTCGAAATATTATTTGTCGAATTTCAAAATTTTGTCATTTAATTAAACAGAAATATATAAGTTTTAATTCTGATTCAGCATTTTTTTAAATATTAATTTTTTTAAATATTGGAAATATTTAGAGAGAAAATTTTAAAAAATGATGTAACTTATTTTTAAAAAATCCTATTTTTAAAAGTAAATACTTTTTCAAATTTGCCGAATCGATATTAAAGTAAAATAATTGAAAAAGACATTTTCGAAGTTTAAACCATTTATCTTTAACGGTTCTTGACTTCTAACAGTTTAAAGACGAGAAAGGGAGAATAAACCCATCATGCAGCAAAATGCATTTAAAGGTTTAAACAAAGTTTGGCTGCTATTAGAATGTTGCAAAACTAAAAATTAATATCTCCTGTTATAATTAAGGTAGAAACGTGATTTAAAGGTCATTTTAAGCGGAAAAGAACAGAAAATTTTTAATACAATAATAATTTTTTTTCGAAAATTTGAAGAATTTTCTGTCCTAGACCCCTTAAAAGAATTAAAATTTACGTTAATAACTACGGTGTTACGTTATAAGTTTCTATATTTCGAAGTATGCAGGTCATAAATTGGTAAACAGAATGATGGAGTCACTAGCAGTAAGATATGAAATATTTATCACGAGCAAATACAATTATTATATACCTATTTCTAACAAAATAAAACAACATTTTGACTGTTTTTCTAGCTCTATTGTTAATGCAGCTGGTCACAAAGAAATTTCTCTAATTGTGGTCTTTTGATATTTTTAGTGTTAGAAACAGCTCTACTACGGTCCCTTGAGGATTGAAAACCGGGCTCTAATTTGCCTGATTGGTGTAGGGACCATTACATGTATGCCATTATCTTCCTTAAGAAACCTCCCAGTGTATAAATACTCTTTTCAACTGTTATTTATAAGTGGTTAATTCGTGGTCGTTGGGTCATTTGAGAGTATATTAAGGGGATCATGGACCTTTATTTCAGAAAACCTTATTTTTTGTAATACTAGCGGAATACCCGTACTTCGCTACGGAGTACATTCAAATTAAATACAACGGTCAATGTATGCAATTAATGCCAAAAAATAAATTTATACATTTATAATAAATACAACAATCAATGTATGCAATTGATGTAAAAAACAAAAAAAATATATTTATAAAAAATAGTAACGGATATTTTATAGACAAAATAATGCAGAAAAAAATATTCAAATTAAATCTAATAGAACATACTAAAGAATATAGTACAGTCAATATAGTACAGTTTGAGGAACATATCTTTTACTGTATTTTAATATTTTTTTTGGATAATTTCCAATCGTCTGTCGCATTAGCAAGAAAAAAATATTTTTTTGTGTATTTCGTTGTTATGCACGTGGTGATAAATTAATTGAAAGTAACAGAAAAAGAAATCATGTGATCAGCATTTAATAAATTAAATTTTAAAAATTAATCTTTAAGAATTCACTAAAATTCAGTAAAAATTCGAAAAAGATTTGATTTCAAAGGAATTTTTATGATCTTACTCGTGATATAAATGTTATAAACCTCAAATTATTATTTTAAATGCAAACTTAAAAAATGTTACAAAAACAGCTGAAAAATTTAATTTAAAATATCTAAGAAGAATTTTTCAAAAATCTTTCTTAGTGCACCCCTACACTATAAGAAGAATAGCCATGCAAAATTTCAGCCCTTTAGGTCCAGCGGTTTGGTCTGTGCGTTGTATGTCAGTCAGTCAATCAGTCAGTCAGTCAGTTACGGAACTGTTTTATATATATACTAGCTAAAATCCCGCACTTCGCTGCGGAGTACATTCAAATTAAATACAACGGTCAATGTATGCAATTAATGCCAAAAAAATAAATATCTATATATATGTAAAATAAATACGACGATCAATGTATAAAATTGATGTAAAAAATATATATATTTATAAAAAATCATAAGAGATATTTTATAGACAAAATAATGAAGAAGAAAATATTCAAATTAAATCTAATAGGACATACTAAAGAATATAGTACAGTTAATATAGTACAATTTGAGGAACATATCTTTTACTGAATTTCAATATTTTTTTTGGATAATGTCCAATCGTCTGCCGCATTAGCAAGGGAAAAAATATTTTTTTGTCTATTTCATTGTTATGGACGTGACGATAAATTTATTTTAAGTACCAGAAAAATAAATCACGTGATCAGCATTTAATAAATTAAATTCTAAAATTTAATCTTTAAAAATTCACCAAAAATCAGAAAATAAAGGTAAAGATTCGAAAAAGATTTCATTTTAAAGGAATTTTTATGATCTTTCTTGAGATATAAATTTTATAACCCTAAAATTATTATTTGAAATACAAACTTAAAAAAGTTACTAAAACAGCTTAAAAATTTAATTTTAAAAATCTAAGAAGAATTTTTCAAAAATCTTATTTAGTGCACCCCTACACCATAAGAAGAATCGCCATGCAAAATTTCAACCCTTTAGGTACAGCAGTTTGGTCTGTGCGTTGTATGTCAGTCAGTGCGTCAGTTACGGAACTGTTTTATATATATAGATAGATTGATTGTGTTATTGTAAAAAAATATATTCCTGTAGGATAATAGTACCAAAATAGTTTTTACAAGCAAAGCATTATTTATGAAGCTTCTACGAAGTAAGTAATAAAGGTAAGTGTAGTAATAAACTTTAAATCAGTTTTTCTCAAAGCAGATTTTTCAAGGTTTTAAGATTTTTGAAATTCTCCATGCGATCTTTTTTGCTCAAAATTCATGAAAATGATAAAGATGATCCTGATACTGTTTAGAAAGAAACTGGGTATGGATTTTACAATTCGACTTCATTAAGGTAATTAGATTTGATTTATAACTTATTTAAAGGCAACATTTTGAAGAAAATCGGGATGGAATTCAGAAAATAATCTCTCAAAAATTAACTATTCAAGGGATTAAATAATTGACATCCAGATTTGTTTGTAATACAGTTTTAAGTGATTAAAATGCAAAATAGGGGAAATATTTCAAAAATCAAGCCTCAAGAAGCATTTTAAAATTTTGTTTTTAAATTTTAAATTAAATAAACTTAAAATTATAATAAGAATGGAAATTTCTTTTAAGGTTTTTTTATATACTTATAGTGAAATGTATATATGCACAAAATTTCATATCTCTATGATAAAAAGTAAAGACGATAAATTTTGACATCCACTGTTTCCTTAAGCGTAAAAAAGAGGGAATATTATTTGGGTTTATTTAGTTGATTTTAATGCAACTGATGAACCAATCTGCACTTCTTAAAGCAGGGTAACTTAAGATATGTTAGTTAATAGATGGCCATCTACATAACACTCAATAGAGAGAAAGAGCAACGTCTACTGTTTAAAAATCTGTTAGAGCAATGATATATAGGAGCTGTAAAGTTCTAACTGTATCTTCTGGATCCCTGATCCACAAAACCTTGGAGGATAGACCTTTATAAATATAATATTCAGAATAAAGTTCAACTTTGCCAAGGCTTTGTAGCGCAAGGGAATGGTATAAATAACAATCAAATGGTACAAAGAGGGTATGGAATGGGTTTCAGGTGTATGGAAACATGCCATTTGGTCTGATTGATGAACCTTTATACAATACCTCTCAAATGAAAGAATTAAAGAAAAGAAACAGACCACAATAAATTTGCGATTCGGTTTCCTAGTTCGACAATGAAGCAATGTTCACTATTCAGTGAATTTAACAATCTGCCTTGGCTTAGGCTGTATATAAGTCTTATGCAGCCTGATTGAGTGATAGTTTAACTTTCACTGTTAGAATGGGAATTACGAAAGACATTTAGGCCCCATAGATTCCCTTCATGAGATAAACATTACCACAAACTATAAATATACAAAGAATGTTAACAAAACATTTATAATCGGTTAGGTAAGACTTCAGTGTATACTTGAATAGACGCAAAGCGTACTTGGAGAGATGACTATACGAGTAAATTAGTATATTCAGTATATCAGTACAATCAGTAAATCTGAACATTTCAGGGTCTAATCTGTTTCAGGTATAGGGAAATCGAAATTTATTGAGTCATTTGTGAACACTGGTTGAAAAGGTATTTTTCATCTGGAGTGTCTCTGAGCTGAGCATTCTGGACAAATATCTGCATTTCTTGCTACAAGCAGTCTGAAATTAGTCGCCTTTAATGCCATTCCTCAAGATTATTGACCTCTAAATCTCAATTAGAATTTCGGTAAAAATACTTTCCTTAATGGCTTGACGTAGAAGACATACAATAAACAGACAGGAGATTTGAGAAGAGATTGGATATTTAACAGTTTTCTTTTATGAGTGAACTTGAATCATGCTAAAAGAACAATAACCTGAAAACTACTTATTTCATCTATATTTCGTCTTGTTCTGTAGAGCTAAGACCAATTCTGAGCTCGAGGTAGCCTAGTGGTAGCTCGTCGGATTTCGATACTGAGGGTACTCAGATCGAATCCCGATAAAGGCCATTTAATACCTACGTGTCTAGGCCGGATATGAGCTCGTTAAATATGTAGACCGGAAAGTCTCACATGAGGTCAGAGAGGGTGGGAGAGGGCACTATCCCCCCTATGCCACCCCGGCGGTTGCTCAGTCAAAAGTGCGGTGGCACCTGGCTATATCGGCCTTCGACCCTTGTGGTGACACTATAAACCGGAGCTGCACTCTTCAGCCCGCTAGCCTATATGGACCTGGTTTGGAATATATTCTGGCCAGGGGGCATTAGAAACAACAACAACAACAACTCTGAAGAGTACAGTGCTTAACACTGTAAACACTGTTTCTTTAACACCGTAGATCAAGATAGTATATAAATTAGATAACAGGTTATTCCATAATGCTCTATATTAGAATATTACTTTACTCAAGTTTATTGACGGATTACCACAGCATTCTATTTAATTCTACTAAAACTCCTAGCAGAAATTTGTACTAATCCATGTAGTAATCAGGGCATGACTGCAATGAAGAGTGGATATATTCCCCATTTATTTATTTGCTTTTGTAAAAATGTCATGAATCAGAAAATATCCAGGAAATTCTATTTTGATGGCACATTTCGTGTCTTGCCTGTTGTTTCATACAGCAGCTAGCAACATCTGTTATCAGCTCCAGAATCGAACAACGGTAAAACTTCTCTTTGAAAAATGGACGCGGACACCATATTCAATAAACGGCAAGAAAAGTAAATTCCAATTTCCCTATTCACCAACCTGCTTTGTGAAAATTTGTTTTAAAGGCATAAACAAAATTTCTTACTTCTTCTCTGAAACACTGCATCGCAACATTCTCAAAGTTCTTTGCAATTTGCGGAAAACCTGTCTTCGAGTTTATTAGAAATTCAGCCAAAATCTAGTAAAATCCATTTATGAAGATTCACCTTAATGTGGGAATCCAAAATTAGACCAAAATTAGAATAGTTAATTCCCATTACTTATTCCACCTGCCTTAGAATTTTAAACGAAAGCGTTTCTCGAAAGAAAAAGTTTTGGCAAAACTACTTACCTAAGAATGGGTAGCCTTCCCTAAGTATTAGAACGTGGAAACATATTGCTTCCATTAGCGGAAAGCATTAATTAAAGAGTTCTATCACCGGGAAAAATCATTAGGCGTGTGGAAAAGAAAGAAACAGAACAATGTTAAATCTAATAATGCAGCCCAACTAAAATATCTTTCTAACTAAAAATAATTAAAAGCATGATATCAGGGTTGAAAAAGAGATATTTTTTGTTTTAACTGCCTTTCATTTGATGTTTAAACAGAGCAAAATCTCTCATGTGTTATACAACAGATTCTTAAAAAGAGCCTATTTTTAACTCTTTCTTCAAATACATTCTCAGTTGAAAAATATTATAGAAACTGCTCAGAAAGTAATAAATAACGAAGCTTGAAGATTGAAATTTTTAAAATTAAATTACAAAGGCAATAAAACATTGAAATAAGGGAGAAATACTTATCTCGAAAAGAAAATTAAAAATCATAGAAATTTAAACATAAATTCTAATAAAAATAAATATTTTCGTTAGCTAAAGTTATACGGTTAAGGTTTGAGAGAAAACGTTTAATGATCTTACATTCACCTTGTAAATAGATGATCTCTGTTTCTATATATAAATCTAAATTTTTTTTTGAAATCCTGAAGGAAGCCGTGAACAATGTGCCAAATACTTCATATAAATTATGAATATGATTCCATATGAAAAATTGCGTATGGATTCCATAAAAGTAAGAAATATATAAATTGAAATACGCCATGAAATTTACCATGTCATCTTAAATCGTGTATTTTACATATCATTTGGTGTATAGACAGTAACGAGAAAGCCGGGAACAAAGTGTTAAATACTCAGTATGAACTATTACATATGAATTTAATAAAAATGGACGAATTTGTAAACTAAAATCATAAAATTTAACATATTTCCCTATAATATATTTTACATTTGATTTAATGTATCGAAAGTAATCAGAAAGCTGGACAAAATGTGCCAAACATGAATCAGGAATATGGCTCCATATGAATTTTCACATGAATTTCATGAAAATTAAAGAATTTATAAACTGAAATACGTAATATAGTTTGAAGCATTTTCTTAGAATATATTTTATTCCTCCTTTAATGTATCGAGAGTAACTAGGAAGCCGAGACAACGTGTTAAATATCCATATGAATTACGAATTATTATATATGAATTATTACATATGATTTTCATGAAAATTAAAAGAATTTATAAACTTAAATATTCCCGAATATATTACGTATTTTACACGTCATTTAATGCATCGACGGCAACTACAAATGAAGTTTTATGATTTATGATGCCTGTCAACTTCAGAATTTCAACTTCATTTGAACTGGAATTCATGTTCTAAAATAGCCAGAGCAAACGAAATTATAAGTTGTGGTTCTCAAGTTTACATGTAACTGTTGTAATTAATCAAGAGCTCTAATCGATGGTATAATCTATGAATATCATGAATAATGCTAAAAAGACTATGAATATGATCTAGGGGAAAATAGACTACGTGGCAAAAGCAAAGCAAAATTGTTACTTTAGATCCAGCTAATACCAGAATATATTTATGGCAATATTCTTCGATTCTGACACTATAATGGACGAAATGTTAATGTTTAATTTAACAGTTATTAAACATATATTTTTATTAAATGTTAATGTTTAATTTAACTTTTTAATATTGCAAAGCAATTTTAATTTGTGGACAGTTTGAATACTTTTAGTCGTTGCACAAGAGATTAGAACACTTTATTGGAAACTCATCAAATATGATGAGTTGAATAATTTGGAGAGTACATAAGTTATTTTTAGGGTTAATACCTCCTATCTTCTTGAAATAATCATAGATAGTTGTAACGGTTTCTTTTAAGTTTTAAACTTTATTTTAACCATATTCCTTTATAATGTTTTCGATTACGTTTTTTTCGAACCATAAGAAACTTTTTACGTAAAAAAATCGACTTAAAATTGTAGTGCGTATTGTGGTCCGAAGGTAACATAAAAATAAAATTAACATTTTATTACATTTATTATACAGGGTGGTTCAAAATTATTGAGCGCATTTCATGTTTGCAAAAAAAAAAAAAAATGAGGTAAGTACATGTTTGTTGTTTTCTTGGAAAGACAATTTAAAACTGTTTTACACAACAAAATTTTAAATATTAAATAACCATTTGTGCTACGTAAAATATCATGCCGATATTCAATTTCCCGCCAAGTGTTTTTTGTAACATTTCACCAGGTATGTAACATTTCACCAGGTATTCCAATGACTGCAGTGATTCGTCGTCTTATCATCGCTATTTATCGTTATTTAGTTACTATTTTTTTCTTATTTATCTTTTTTTCCTTGCGAAATGTAGCGCCATCTACCGGTTTGTGTGGAAGTTGTTTAATGTTTAAAATTTTGTTACGTAAAACTGTTTTAAATTGCCTTTCTAAAAAAACTATAAACATATGCGTACCTCATTTTGTTCTTTCTTTTTCAAACATGAAATGCGCTCGATAATTTTGGACCACCACGTATATATCATTAATTTTATTTATTATATATATCTTTATTATAAATATTTTTTATCTTTTTTTATTAAGTAAGAAATTAAAAATATCTTTATATACCTAACAAAATATTGTTTTCTAAAAATCGTCTCATTAATTTGAGGTGCGTCATATGGTCCGAAAAATGCGGTATTTGATTATTTACAGTCATTGTAATACATTCTTATATTTCGATTATAAACCATGTAGGCAAAATATTATTGACTTCATTTTGGAAAATCCTATAATTTTAACAATGATCTGAAGATTATATATCTTGAAAAAAAAAAGATTATTTATAAAAAATATCGTAAAGCAGTCAGTTTACTGAAAGGTAAGTGGCGTTTCGATTTCTTTATCACGTGATACAGACTATCACTTATTTTTCACTTAAGGCGACAATGGACCATGAAAAACTTTTTTTTATTTATCAACCAATTGCTATGAAATTTTGTATACTTGTACAGTGTTGTTTAGAGATGAAAATTCTAAATTTAAAAAAAAATCAGAATGTAATTAATTAAGATATTAATTAAAATCATTTTGTTAATTACTCTATTTAAAAATGCACCATGCGCATCAATTTTTGTCTCAGTTATCTAATTTTCTCTCTTAAGCTAGCTTTATATAGTTATAATAAAAGTTACTAGCAATATAGTTATAATAAAAGTTACTAGCAATATCTGATTTACAGACATATTTATAAAAACTAGAAAAGAAATCGATAAAAATAGGTCATTTTATGCAAAATTTTATCAAAACAATCTTTTTTATTGTAAAAATTTTACGTTGTTTTAAAATAGTATAATGAATTTATTAGTAAGTTTTATTCTAACTTATATAAATAATCATTTTATAAAATTTTATGAAAATTCAAGAAAAATTATGACGCATGGAACATTTTCAACTTACCGAAACGACATGAAAACTTGTTTTGAGAAAATAGCATTTAAAGTTTCAATTTGACTAACATTTCCATTGTTTACGTTTGAAAAAAAATACTTATAATTCGGTTAATAATGATCGGAAATTTAATTTTTTAAATTTAAAGCTGATGAGTTGCAGAATCATTTTCTGAAAGAGAAAAAAAAATCGTTTTGGGGACATAGTTTTGTCAATCTGAAGGTCCATAGTCACCTTAAGCAGGAAGTGATGCTTCTTGAAAAGTGAGAGTATTTTATTGTTTGTAGAAATTCCCTTGCTTAGTTATAAGTTTTTACCCTGCGTCATCCAATCAGTAGACCATTTCCTCAACACATCCTTTTACATGCAATAATTAACTAAAAACTATAGAAACTATTGTAAAGGCCAGATTGTTAAGACTTACAGCTTGACGTTAAATGACTATATACAATATTTTGAAACTTAACAGGTGTTGACCTAGCAGGAGAGTATTAGATGCTGTTGTCCTTACGATCAAATCACGAAAGAATGCATCATATCCTCATAGATGCCATCATTTGTCTTTTGCCAGTGCAGACCGTAGATTGGTTTCATATGATCATTTCTATTATTCTGTGGCTTGAAATTAAATGGACTGGAAACCAAGTGAAAGCAAAAATATTTCAAATGGCGGAACACGTCTGGCAAGATAGGTGGAACAATACAACTGTTGGAACTAGAGTAAGAGAAATTTTTCCTAAGTTAATACTGACAGGCTAAGTGCAGATTTTTACATAAATCAAGCAATCACAGGACATGGGTTGTTTGGTAGTTATCAAAACAGGTTTCACGGAAAAAGTAGCACTTGCTCTTGTGGTGCTGAACAATCGGTGGAGCACTGTATAATAGTAGTATGCAGTCAATTTAATAATATACGCAGAGGCTTACCTACAAACATTGATATCTGGAATAAGAATAAGTTTTATAATGATTATTATTGTAGAAGAGCCATAAGGAAAATAGTTATGGCCCTTATGGCTGTTCATTATCCGCTTACATAGTTATTCTACTTCGTTGTATTTTACACAATTAGCTCAAGTCCCCCCCCCCCTTTTTTTAAACAACGCAAAACCGAAAGGTTGGGTCGTTTATATTTGTATTTAATTCTGTGGCTTGAAAATTTTAGTTGAAAACTAGTAGTTATTTACGCGTTCTATTTCGGATTTTACCTCGAGGTAGCCTAGCGGTAGAGTGCCGGCTTTCGGTTCGAATCTCGACAAGCCGTTAAATACCTCCGTATCTAGGCCGGATATGAACACGTTAAATTGGTAGAGCGGAAAGTTCCTCTATGAGGTCAGAAAGGGTGGGAGAGAGTACGATCCCCCTATAAACCCCTGCTCGGTCAAAATTGAGGCGGTACCTGGCTAAATCGGACTCCGACTCTTGTGGTGCCGTTGTAAACCTGAGCAATACCGCTCAGCACTACAGCCTGTATGGACCTGGTCTGGATTAAATACTGGCCAGGGGGCATTTTAGAAACAACAGCAACAACAATTTTAGATTTTAAGAGATTTTCATTTAAAACATTTAGATTTTTTAGACCTCATTTTAAAATTTTATTTGACAAGGTATTTCTATAGAACAGAGGCTAATTTTTATAACCCCATAAAAATATTTCTTCCCCCCAAAATATTTTTAGAGTTCAAGGTTTGAGTTAAAATATAACAGGCTTGTACAGCAAAATTTAATATTTGGGGCTTCGTTCCCTGGGAAAGACAGATGTTCTGACTACTACAGCTGCATGTCATTTTTTCACCTTACTATGAGAATTGATGTCGATCTATGGAGGATATGAAAAGGACCGAATTACAAATGCAGAAACAGTAGCAGTAAATATTTCCTCGTGAAATGTCTCCTGAAACAAAAACTAAGCTATAGTTATTAACTAGTTATAAATGAAAAAAATAGTAGTAATAGAGATGATGGATAATCGGCGAGAAATATCTTTTAGGAAAGTAATCATTTCCATAGTCATTGAAAGTCATCAGCCAGGAAAATGACTGAAAAAGGATGAGAAGTAATTTGGGAGTCTTATTGGGAAAAAGCCTGGTGAAATGTTTTATGAAGCAAAAACTAAGCTATAGCTATTAACTAGCTGTAAATGAAAAATAGTAGTAATAGAGATGATGGATAGTCGGTGAGAAATATCTTTTAGGAAAGTAATCAGTTCCATAGTCCTCGAAAGTCATCAGCCAAAGAAATGACTGAAAAAGGATGAGAAGTAATTTGGGAGTCTTATTGGGAAAAAGCCTGGTGAAATGTTTTATGAAGCAAAAACTAAGCTATTGTTATTAACTAGCTGTAAATAAAAAATAGTAATAATACAGATAATGGATAATCGGTGAGATATATTTTTAGGAAAGTAATTAGTTCCTCTAAGTCATCGAAAGTCATCAGCCAGGAAAATGACTGAAAAAGGATGAGAAGTAACTGGGGATACTTATTGTGAATAAGCCTGGTGAAATGTTTCTTGAAGCAAAAACTAAGCTAAAGTTATTAACTACCTGCAAATGAAAAAAATAATAGTAATAGAGATGATGGATAATCGGTGAGAAACATTTTTTAGGAAAGTAATCAGTTCCATAGTCATCGAAAGTCAGAGCTAGGAAAATTACTAAAAAAGGATGAGAAGAAACATAGGATTCTTATTGTAAAAAAGCTTGGTGAAATGTTTCCTGAAGCAAAAACTGAGCTATAGTTATTAATTAGCTGTAAATCAAAAACAGTAGTAATAGAGATGATGGGTAATCGGCGAGAAATATTTTTTAGGAAAGTAATCGGTTCCTAAGTCCTCAAAAGCCATCAACCAAGAAAATGACTGAAAAAGGATGAGAAGTAACTGGGGATTCCTATTGTGAAAAAGCCCTATCACTGGAGCCAATTCCATATTAATTTTGTCTTTATGTAAGTCGGAAATTTCAGTATTCTCCAGTCAATTAATTTGATATAGTATTGCATGAAGCAAGCGATTGCTTTGATAACATACTAGTTATCATATCATTTATGTTATAATTTATTATTCAATTTTTTATCTTCATCCGTCTATCACAGCTTCCTTCTAATGAATTCAGTTTTGTTTCAAAGGACAGACGAGTCAAGTGAGAAAAAAAACATTAGAACATGATACCTCAAACAGAAGTTATAATTCTATAAATCCTCTAACAATGCTTGTTTTTACTGGACGTATGGGTGACTGTAAATTTTCGTTAGTTTCATTAAAGTTATATAAATAAATGCTATAGTGATAAACATCCAATCGAAAAAAAGTAGATGATGGAAAGAGATAAAAGGGGACGAATTTTTAAGATTAAAAATTGTCAATCACGCTCTGCAGTATACACACACACACACACACACACACACACACACACATATATATATATATATATATATATATATATATATATTACTATGTGGTATTTTTTTCTAGCATTGGACAAATAATAGAAAAATATGATAACACTATATAATAATATGTGCATTGCTTGTAAATTGCGTGTCGTTTTAATAATAAAAACTGGACAAACTCGAGCGAAAGTTTTAGTAAGGAACTAAAGTTGTGCTCAAATGACATGTGAGAATAACTAGCACTAAGACCTCAAGGCACTTCGTACAAATAATAATACTCAATATTTGCTGATCAGTCTGGATGAGCAAACGCAACCTTCCGATAAACATTTTCTCTCTTTCTGGGTAACGAAAAGATATATTGGAAAAAAAGGTGCACAGAATCTGTCAAACTACATAGGTCTACATTGAGTTTTCTCTCATATTTTCTCTTCAGATATAGAAATATTATAGGGGCATGTTTCTTATGCTTTCTTCGATATTTCTGTTTCTTAAGATTCTGATTTCTTTCGGGGTTCTATTTTTCTATTCCAGTTTGCCAAGATACTGTTTTTTTCTGTGAGATATACATAAAAGAGGTTTATCGCGACTTCTCTCGATACTCTAATGCAGCTGAAATGTTGTTCTTAATCGACAAGTTATATACCCATATTCTGTGAGCCCGAGATAGCCTAGTGGAGCGCAGTGGGCTTCCGATTGTGGGTACTCGGTTCGAATCCCGACGAACGCCATTAACCCCTTCCTTCCCGCCCCCATAAAAGTTACGGGGTGAGGTTTCGCCCTCTATTTCTCGTGCCCGTGATATTTCCGGTCTGGAGTGTACAAAAGTAACGCACCATAAAGATTTAAAACAATCCATTTCAGTTAATCTGATATTTTTTTATTTCTAATTTTACATACCAGATGGCAGCACCAGACTATTTATAATGTATTGGGGATAACCCGTCCCGGACGGGTTTGTAACCAGTTGCGCCGTGTGCGTGGCTCCATTCAATTACATAGGTTGCGACTCATCACGGACTGGTTTGTGATTTGAGTCGGTTATCAGTTCCTTTTGAGTTGCTCCGTGTGCAGACGGGCTAACCCTTGAATGGCCATTAGAAACCCAAACCGAACTGCTGCCTTCCCTCTGCCCGTAGCTTAAATGGACCTGGTCTGGGATACTCCGGCCAGGCGTCATAAGAAACAACACATCCTTATCCTGAATCATGTATGCGTGGAATAAAGCTGAGACACAAGAAGGTGTGGTAACGGGTTGTAAAATATGAAAAGTGTTTGTTCACTCACTGGCTGCATTGGCAAATGCTCTGCTCCCTTCGGGTTCGGACTGCAGAGCCTGCTCCTCTTTCCGGACTTCTTCTAACTCCACGTGCACTTCACGCATCAAAGCCACTGCAAGGACGAGAGGTTATAGCAAATAAAAAAGTAATATAGACTGTCACTAAGCAGTTGAGATGTTACACGAAAAAGAGAAGGTTCTGACTACGATATTTGACCCACTATGTAGTACATTTGAACTGTAAATTGTATGATATTTGAGGCTGTTGCGTAGCAGCCGTATTGGATTCTCTCAGCTCAGTGTTAACCTATGGAGAAAATTGTTCTCCATAATCGAACCATAGTTAACCTATGGAGAGGTTATATAAATTTTCTCCATAGTCAATTTTTCCCACTGTCGACCAGGATTTAAAGATTTTTTTTTAAACTGTACTCCGTAATATGAATTTTTTTTATTTGGGTATCTTTTTCATTCTCTAAATGAAATGGAAATAATATTTCTATAGTTGAATTATTCGGGTGGAAAATGTGCTATATTGTGTTTTGACCGTAAATAACTTCCTTTTGTGGGCGAAATTTTTAAAATGAATAAGATAGCAGTATAAAACATGTCTTTATCTCTTACGGAGTACAATTTCGAAAATAAATCTTTAAATCCAAGTCGACAATTATTGGAAAATTTTCGTCCATAGTTTAACACTGAGCTTAGTCAATCCTATATGGCCACTACCCAGAAGCCCTAAGTGACAAAAATTATGTGTGATGACTAAATATAAATTTTTCATTCTTTTCAAATTATACAGATGGAAAAACCGGTTTTAAAAGGCTAAACATGGATTTATGCAATGATCTTCTATGCACTATTCATCTTCATGCAAGACATTGGATCCGGTGGTACAACTTACCGACATTCTCCATGCTCTGAGTAAGAAGTGCCTCAAACGTGTGCAAACTGTAACTCTCAGCATCCAAACCGCGAGCAAGCGCGTTCCTCAGATGCATTTCGTACTCCATGAGTAGCTTGCTTGTTGGCGAGCTAGCAGATGGAGTATTGGCGCCTCCAGCCTTTTTGAAGGAATTTCCAGTCGCTCGTCCTTCCATTCTCTTCTTCTCTTTGGCGGGTTTGGCCTCCTCCTCTTCTTCCTCCTCCTCGGAACTGAGAAACGGAACATCACTGTTGTCGTTGCTGGAGCTCGGAGTTGTGGCGTAACACATGTTGTCGTAGAGAAGATTATCAGAAGGTGGAGATCTCTCCCGGTCTGGGATGTCTAGTCCAGACTTCTTTCCCGACTTTTTCTTCGCTCCTCCCTTGCCCTGCTTAGACCCAGCACTCTTTGAGGAAGTAGAGGCACCTGTGGAATCGCAATGAAAGGTTCTTCATTAAAACGAAAACCACAAATGAATATTAAGTTATCACAGAAAATTGAGCCTTTAACCCACCAAAAAAGCATGTTTCGACAAGCTTTAAATATTTCGTTTACGCAAGTAAAATCAGGCATTTGATTTTTCTGATAGCATTTTGTTTTCTAATATTTGAACTCAACTAGATTCTTCATACATCACCAAAAAAAGATGCAGAATAACATTTTACTTCACAAAAAGCTTTTGTGACAATTCATCTTTAATCAACCAACCTGAGATGTTGGTTTACAGAACATGATCAGATTCCAGATATAAAGCAAAGACTATTTCGAAAATGTAAAATCTTAGTTTTATCTGTAAATCCCAGCTGTTGCGAGATACTGTAAAGTTATCATTTCGATTGAAATATAAGAACTTCGACAGAACCCTATGAAGGGAGTCATTTTATTTAAGTATGCTGCTCTATGAGACTGATATCTTAATCAGTACTCAAATACTTTTAAAGTGCTTTAAATATCTTTTTTCAACTTTAAGCTCAGAGAGATAGTATTGATTGCAGATCAATGAAATCTTTTTGCCAAAAATCCCAATTCAGGTTGAAGTTGACAAGTGACTTAATTGTCCACGATACCGAATGCTGGTAATTACAACTGCTCAGGTCGTGCAGGAGCACGAGTGCAATATTTTCCTGCTTTTGTTTGTTTGTTCGTGTTTGTGTATCTTTGCATGCTCGACAATTCATTCTTGACAAGTAAATAGGATTAATGGCCTTTGGTAAGATTTCCACTGATAGAATTCATCCCACGTGGCTTGCTGCTTTTTCGAGGTACCGTTTTTAAATTTTTTTTTTTAGTCCCACTTAAAAGTCGAACGATATTATTTGCGGCGAGTTAGCTCGATTAAGGTACTGTGATTTTCAACTCTGAGGCTATTTAACCCTCTGAAGGTCGAACCAGCCTAGCCGGCCGAAATTCTCCTAGATTTCCTCCCTTCCTACTGCCTGGTAGGTGGTCATTCTACCAATAGTTCAACGTCACCGCATAGTCGTTCTTTTACTGTCTAGAACAGATCCCTGCGTACTTTATGACCTGATGCTTATAGTGGGGACTGCTGAAAGTAGGGACGCGCCCCAACGTGACAAATTTCTGTACAATCGTCAGGATGTTCTGTGGGGGGAGAGAAAGACACTTCTTGTAGTCGGCCGGACCGGTCTTTTGGGGTAAGTTGCAAAATGGGCCTTCGGTCGTCAGAGAGTTAAAAGGTAAAAAATTTCAACACATGACTGATTTGAGGCAAACATACCCCCAAATAAATTTAAAAATTTGAAGCAAAGTTCAAGACGTATTAAGGAAATAAAGATAAGAGGATTTAGCATACATTTGTTGAGACAATTCGGAGTATATAGTGGATATCGTGAACATTTAGTACTAGCAAATTTAAGTAGCAAGCGTAAGTCAAAAGAGAAGGAGAAAGTATCAGGAAAATTCAAAACTGAAGCTAAGCCAGTCACCTGATTTGTTGGCGTCCTTGGAGGAAGATTTGGAGGTGCCTCCAGAGCTGGCACCTCTTGAGCTTTTGGTGCCTGCCCTTTGCCCCGTCTTGGGGGGTGGCTCGGGCTTCTGGGTGTTCGGCTTCGGCGGGGGTTGAGGAGGAGTGGGTTTGAGCTTGTCGTCTGGAGAGTTCTGGAGAGAAGAAGTGGCATTGAGCGTCCTCTTGCCTTCTAGGCTGCCAGAGTTGGCTGGCTTGATGGCAGTGGGCGTGGTCTTTCCACTGACATTGTCGCTGCTCTTGCTCTTCATTCCTTCACGTATTTCTTGGCTGGATCCTTTTCGCATGATGGCACCCATGCCCATGCTGTAATCAACGCTCTTGGCATCTTCGGAGCCGCGAGCTTGAGCAAACTTTGCACGTGCTAGTTCTGTCCTCGAAAGTGTAGCAGTCTCGTTCTGCCCTGCAGCGAGTGAGACAAAGAGGATTATCACTAACTGAAACCAAAGCAAGCAATAAAGAACTAAGAAGGGAGAGCAGCAGGAACCACCCCTCACGGCATTCAGTACATAGGCCTTTCACTCTGAGCGCTTCGTTCTGAATCCAGTCAATTAGTGGGTCTGTGAGATGCAGGGATCAGTGGAGTGTTATGTCTTTTAATGTCATTTAAAGGCAGACTGGGACCGGCGAAACCAGCTTGAATAAACTGCTCAAGTTAGGTCCCAAATAAATAAAAAATGTCCTAATGAAATTTGAGCATACGTATGACTGGCTCAACACAAAAACAAAATGACATAATGGGAATTCTTTTAATGTTCTAAAAATAGAGATATCATTGGTCCATTATCTCGAGCACATCTTCAAGTAAGACTTTATTCAGTCTCATTTATCAGTACTGAATGATAACACAAGAGTAAATTTTAACAAAAAAAAAGCGAAGTGTGATGCACATAGTTTACGGTTGTCCCCATCGCTTGGCCTGTAATCATTTAGACACTTCGGGTTAGCTTAGTATAAACCATCTAAAATAAAGGAGTTTCAAATCTTATACCCAACTTTCGGTAGGCAGTTATTTCTTAGTGTCTTAGCACCAAAAAATTGAAAATATTGTTAATAGAAGGAGCTGTTCTCTTCTAAAACTAATTCTTTCAAATTTCCTTGAACATAGTATATTTAAGAAAAACATTTTCTACAATTATGCATTGATCATTCCATTAGTATAATCTCCACTTTCATTTTAATAAATAAACAAACAAGATATCTTTGAATTAGCGTGTTTGTCAACTAATTTGGCAACTTCAGCAATCTGGAACTAAACAGCGACCTTGGTTTTTATTCGCAAAGGATTAGCATCAGTTACTTCGTTAGATGCATTTGATGATCAAATGAGCCAACAAGTTAAACTTCGTGCAATTGATTAACATTTTCAGTGAAGATGATTTACTTCTTTCAAGTCGTGTCCATAATTAGGTGATAAAAATTTGTTCTAGGTACCCTTTACATATTTTATGCTAGTTACTAAGTTAATATATTTTATGATAATTTTTAATTT
This sequence comes from Dolomedes plantarius, assembly GCA_907164885.2. Lineage (NCBI taxonomy): Eukaryota > Metazoa > Arthropoda > Arachnida > Araneae > Dolomedidae > Dolomedes > Dolomedes plantarius. The sequence goes on along the minus strand of OU015490.1, from coordinate 179,702,830 downwards.
AAGATTTGGGTATGGGGATTTATTTTTTGCAAAATAAATCCCCATAAATAATTTCTATTAAAATATTTCATGTCGTTTAGTACATGAATGCTTTCAAGTGATGCCTAAAATAATCACTCAAAGCAGAACGATATTACATGCATTATTCGAAACTATTTTGATAGATTTTTTTCTGTATTCACTACAATTACAATAATGAAACATCTAATTTAAGTAGGGTAAGGAATATATTTTTGGATTCGATCAATAAAGCATGGGTTACTTACGCAGCGTTTTCAACTTGGCTGAAAACAGAATAACTGGTAAGGAAATTATAAAAGTTATGAGCTTTGTTTGAGCTATCAAGACTTGTTATCACTCTAATTCATCATTTTAAAAAAAAGATAAATTCCTTTTTGTGGGTGTCATAACTATTTGTAATATCAAAATAGGAAGTGAATATCTCTTTATTAAATAGCAAATTAGTTTAATTGAAAGTTCAATCAGGAAAAATGACATGGAAGCCTTATTATTCATAAGAGCTATGCACGTTTCAAAATAACTTGACAGAAGACTGTCTAAGTTTGGATTAAAAGTCAGAACGCCAGACACATTTATCTGACAGTATGTACTTGTACATGGGCGTTGCTGCTTATGATGTTGTCAATGTTGTGCTTTGATGAATGACAAATGTTAGGTTGAAGCTTTATTATTTGGAATCAGGGTATTAATGACCTTATTTAGGCAAAACAATTAATTCAATTCAATAATCAGAACAATGAAGAAAATTAGATATTTTACTGCATGAAGTTAATCATGAGAGATATAGGTATACAGGGTGATTCAAAGCTCCATGTACAAACTTTTAGGGGAGGTAGAAAATTCAAAAACAAAACAGAATCACATAGCAATGTATAACCAGAAACTCAAACCTGCTCAGCTACAGGATAAACAAAGATGCAGAGATGAAAATCCAACAATGGATGGATTTCTGCATCTTTGTTTATCCTCTAGCTCAGGGGTCCCCAACCCTATGCCCGCGGGTACCATGGCGCCCGCCGATCGTTTTACGTGTTCCCGCCTCTGTACGACCACTATAAAAATATTTCAGTTTTCAATAAAATGCTATGTAAAAGTTTTCTATTTTTTAATGATTAACCACACAAAAGTAGAAATTGCGTTTTTTATAAAGAATTTTTATACTTTGTAGATTTTGTATCCATTATTTAGTAATCATTTATTATACACAAGAATATTAACAATAATTTTTTTATGTTAAATTATATTTTTGGAATTAAAGGGGTTTTTTGTACATTATGTGTATGTATTATTAACTATGTCCAGCAATAAATTCCCCTTGAAAAAATAAATGGTGCCCGCCGTCCGACCGGTATTTTAGAATGTGCTCTTAGGTACAAAAAGGTTGGGGACCCCTGCTCTAGCTGATCAGGTTTGCGTTTCCGGTGATACATCATTCCTATGTGATACTGTTTTGCTTTTGAGTTTTCTACCTCCCCTAAAAGTTTGTACAAGAAGTTTTGAATCACCCTTTAATCTGGCTCTGGTGTATAGCCACATCACATGATGGTACTTAGATTCATTATAAACCTTCCAAAGCTACTGCTTCCATATTAAGGAATTGTATTTGCCTAACTAACTACATTTGAGCAGTTCCTGCTCTTCCACGTTCATAACATCTACTTAAAAAGAAGTAAATGTTTAAAATTGCTAGGGTAGGAGTAGAATAATTTGTATAGTTTTTGGAAAATGTTGGTTAGTCCTACCTCAAAGGTACGTTCCATGCATTTTTTCAGCGTTCTTGTTGATTATTATAGGGATCTCGTAGACCAGTGGTCGTCAACTTTGGTCCCTACCGCCCACTAATGGGCGATTCAAGATTTCATGGTGGGCGGTGAGAGTTTCTGTCTGTTGCTACAAATTTTGAACTTCCTCCATATATCCAGGACATTGCTAACAACTTCATGGTTTGACTTTTTAAAACATTATTATGCTACTAACTTTTGAATTCCATCTCTAAACTCTGAATACAGATAAGAATTCACTGGACACTTCTCGAATTATACTCGTGGACTAGGAAGCAAATAATGAGCTCCCCATCCAAAGACATTAGTTTAGTGTGCATAACGAGGTATAACGCTTATAACCTTCCATTGTTCAGTCTTCGAGCTGTATCTCTTTTTTGGAAATGTTGAAACTCATTAAATTTAAATTATCTATAGATATAAAACAGATCCGTAACTGACTGTCTCACTGACTGACTGATTGACTGACTGACATACAACGCAAAGACCAAACCGCTGAACCTTAAGGGCTGAAATTTTGCATGGCGATTCTTCTTATAGTGTAGGGGTGTACTAAGAAAAAAATTTTCAAAAATTCTTCTTAGATTTTTTTAGATTAAATTTTTAAGCTGTTTTAGTAACTTTTTTAAGTTTGCATTTAAAATAATAATTTGAGGGTTATAAAATTTATATCACAAGAAAGATCATAAAACTTCCTTTAAAATGATATATTTTTCGAATCTTTACCTCCATTTTCTGATTTTTGGTGAATTCTTAAAGATTAATTTTTTGAATTTAATTTATTAAATGCTGATCACGTGATTTCTTTTTCTGGTACTTTAAATTAATTTATCGTCACGTGCATAGCAACGAACTAGACAAAATCAATATTTTTTTTTCTTGCTAATGCGGCAGACGATTGGAGATTATCCAAAAGAATATTAAAATACACTAAAAGATATGTTCCTCAAATTGTACTATATTAACTGTACTATATTCTTTAGTATGTCCTATTAGATTTAATTCGAATATTTTCTTCTACATTATTTTCTCTATAAAAATATCCCTTACGATTTTCTTATAAACATACTATTTTTTCTTTTTTTTACATATTTATTTATTTATTTATTTATTCTGGCATTAATTGCATACATTGACCGTTTTATTTAATTTGAATATACTCGGTAGCGAAGTGACGGTTTTCAGTTAGTCTATGTATAAACTTACATAAAGTATAAACAAAAAGATAAATTTAAGGACTTTTTTTACAAACTATGTTATTGCGGCACCGATGGGCAGTAAGGAAATTTTACCATCAAAAACGATACAAAAGTGGGCGGTAGATATTAAAAGGTTGACGACCCCTTGTGTAGACAGTCGATTAACAAATTCGACTGAAATTTGAATTGAAAGGAAGAGGAAAAATCCCCATTAAGGTTGTTTTCCACGCTACCATCTTAAACGTGTGTCAAGATACTTTCTCGAATAAAGATGATTCCTAACGAATCACGCGTAGAAAGAAATTTCGTGATGTTAAAAGTCTTCTTCAAAACTTAAAAAAAAGAGATCAAACGATACATTTTATGTCAGTAACATTGAAAAAGGTTTTGAAAGGTAAGTGGTTTTGCAGTTTGATTAGACTTTCCTTAAAGCCAAAATCAATATCTCAATTTAATATTGATCAATTTAAAGCCAATATCAGATTGAGAACAAACTAAAATTGGGGAGAGTTGATATTGCACAAAATCAACTTAACCCCCTGTATTATTATAGAGGATTAAGTTTATTGGAAGAGATTCATAGTTACCCTAATAAAATAAGATAAAAAAATGTCTTGGTTAGAAATAATAATAGTTGATCACTGCCGTAATATATTTGGAATTACAAAGAAAAATGAAATATAAGTCATCTACAGTTTTCTAAACACATTTGTAAGTTTTACTAATCTTTCTCTATTGTCTTTGAACATCCATACTTTATACCATCATATCTGTGTTTGCTGTGCAAAGGGTATTAAGTCCAAAATGGGCTAAAATGAGTTATCCATCCAGGCATGTTTGAAAAATCAAGGGCTACTGCATGGTCAAGGGCTACTGTTGAGGAGAGTTGATATTGCATAAAATCAACTTAACCCCCTATATTATTATAGTGGATTAAGTTTATTGGAAGAGATTCATAGTTACCCTAATAAAATAAGATAAAAAAATGTCTTGTTTAGAAATAATAATGGTTGATCACTGCCGTAATATATTTGGAATTACAAAGAAAAATGAAAAATAAGTCATCTACAGTTTTCTAAACACATTTGTAAGTATTACTAATCTTTCTCTATTGTCTTTGAAAATCCGTACTTTATACCATCATATCTGTGTTTGCTGTGCAAAGGGTGTTAAGTCCAAAATGGGCTAAAATGAGTTATCCAACCAGTTATGTTTGAAAAATCAAGGGCTACTGCATGGTCAAGGGCTTCTGCAGGGGTACAGAAAGCTAAGTCCAATTCCACTCCTAACTATTTTTATTCATCAGGGAAAATTTGGGATTTGAGAAACAAAACACAAAAATGTTAGTGTTAAAGGGGTTATGTCCCAATTAAGGACTTAACTAATCTTTCTCTAGTAACTAACTAACTATAACTAACTATAACTAACAAACTCTTTACTCAACAAAAATAAAATTGGAAAAATTTAAGTTTTAAAAAACTTTAAAATTAAACTTTAAACATTGACTTTACAAAAGCCGTTTTTTTTTCAATCCCGTTTTTCTCAAAACTATGATTTTGGACTTGTCACTCTTTACACTGCAAACACAGATATAATACTATTTAAACGGTTAAAGTCTGATGTCCTGTACATGCAGAAAGATGCTTATCATAAGAGGGTCATTTTTGTCAACCGATTACTTTCTAAAACACATACACTCACCTTAAATCCACCAGCCTAAAGTTGGGGAAAACAGGTTGCAAAAATTTTCACAATGCACCAGATTTTCGTTATAACGTTACTATTTACTTATAGATAAATATAACCCCAGGTTCTCTTGTGATTAAAGTTGGTTTTCTAAAAGAAAATATTTGGTGACCCAGCTATTGTTTGTGTGTGTGAACACGATTAAGAATAGATGAGATAATTGATTATGCATTTTACAGAGTGTTAACATTTAGCATTTTTTTTCGAATGCACCGACACTTGTTTTGAGTACATTCACTAGTTCACTTCTCGACTATGTTTTAATTTTTATGCGAGCACCAGAACGTTGAAATAATATTACTCCGTATGATAAGACATCATGGGAATGTCCAAGCCTTATCCCGATTCCGAACTTGAGCCTACAGTGTGGATGCACATGGCACCAACCGCTGCACGATGTGGGCGACTTATCATTTTGTATCGGTTAAAGGAAAAACAAACGAGTACTGTTAATGCCCCATCTACATCTGTAAATAAAATTGATACAGTACTAAATGCCTAACAACACTGTACCTCTTTAAAATACGTTAATGATGTCACAGTTCAAAGACGGTAAAGTCGATAGGCCTTTTTCCCGCTCCGTCTTCATATTCTTAAGTCTGTGTGAAGTCAAAGTTGTTTATGCTGAGAATTGTCGCTTGATTGAGTTTTCCTGTTGTAATAACAGACCGACCTTTTGGGGGAAATTAATAAAAGGCAAATCATTGATAAAAATGCTGCACTGATGTCTCAAGAGAGAGTTACGTGAAAGGAACAGAATGCGTGGTCGCATCTTTAGAGGTCACTATGACGACTCGTAATCGCCATGTACTATTCGGAACTTTTGTTTCCTAAGTGGAATACCGTCTTTGTTTTGATTAGAATTCTTAACTCAAATGACACGGATACCCAACAGAAAACTCAAGGTGTCGACTGATTTGTAACTTGACGTTGTAATAGTAATGCTCGCGGCGAGCATTTCCTTACAAGGTTCTTCGCGAATGCTAATTTGAAGGCTTTTCTCAAAAGATCCTTCCCTTCAGTCAGTTCAATGTGACCTGCCTTGACTTGTGATGTAACAATTAAAGAGATACTTGCAAACCGAAGTTCTAGGGGTGCACGATTGTTCGACTTTAGTGGTTCGGCTCGTCGCTAGCTTTCAGCTATTGTCAACTGAATGCTTGTGTTACATTACATTACATTACAAAATTTTGTGTCACCCAGTGGCTAAGTGGTTAAGGCATCAGCCAAGGGCGTGAGTTCGATTCCCGCATAAGAATTGGTTGTATTCTGAGGAACTCGCCAATCTACAGAACTTCCGCCTGCAAAAGGGGCACTGCAATCCATCATCCATTGCCTGTCATTGTTAATAAATAATTCTTCTGTGATTGTGTGATTTATGTTTCTATTTCCTTGTATTCGTATGTACACCGGACTGGGGTGTGACAGTCGTCAGTCCCGGGGACCTTAGCTACACACACACACACATGCACAACATTTTGTTACAAGTCATTTACCATCTTTAAGCTATTTAAGAGTCATACTTATTGGAGGTGGGCAATCAAGAACCTTGTTCCGAAACACAGAAGAAGCTATGAACCACCATCGTGACTTACCTATGGTTGTGAGATTGACGTCGGATCTCGTCTGTTTCACCGCGTTGGGGATGGGCGTGGATTTCCTCAGGGATGTCGAAACGTTATCGTACACCGACTGGCTGGAGGGATGGGCCGACAGTTTGCCGTAGGACATCATCGACCGGTCGTCTCCAGGCCGGCTCTGGCTTCGGGGCAGGGTGCTGGCCACGGAAGCCGCGTACCTGGCCCGTCCGTCTCTCGCCCTCTGCATCTGCTCGATGGTCATGGCGCATGTACATCGGGGTTCGCGGCCTGATTTGGAAGGGGAGCTCGGCGTGGACTGGGGGACTCGTTTTCCCGGCTTCAGTTTCAGTTGCTGAGGGGAGCGAGAGATTCGAGGTCGTTAGGAAAGGTACCATTCAATAACTGATAGAAATAAAATCAGAGTAATAGTGATGTCCGTAAGGCCTGCATCAAACAGTATTTCAATACATTATTACCCTCACTATATGCAGATAATACACTATCGACTAATGGTGTCATACAGTGGCTCACTAATTAATACTTGACACTTAAGGCTGCTGTGTGCTAACCCTATTGGATTCGCTCACCTCAATGATAACCTATGGAGAAAATGTGTCCAAGGATTGCTGACTTGGATTGAAAGTTATTTTTAAAATTGTACTGCGTAATATAGAAAGAAATTTGACACCTTTTCGGCATTTTTCATTTAAAAAATATCAAAACAATATTTTAAAATTTAAATTATTCGAGGGAAAAATCTGGTATAGTGTGTTTCAAATGCTCCTAAATTCCTTTGTTAGACGAAATTTATAAAGTGAATCCTGTTACATGGTACAGAAAAGTTCAAGCTATCTGAAAATACAATTTTTTTGGATTATCATAATTTATCTATCAGTAAAAAGTAGACAAAATTTCTCCGTAGGTTAACACTGAGATGGGCGAATCCAATAGAGTTAGTACACATCAGCCTTAATTGAAATAATATGGTAGTGATGTCATCTGATCAATTATACATTAGTTTTGTACCAATTTGGTGGGATAGCGCTGTAACATGTAATAGCTATTTTATTCTATAAATTTATTTTTCTATAATGAGCATGATTTTTAAAAGAATATTATTTCATTTATAAATGTTGTGTGGGTCAGTGGGATATTTCCATTCCGTTACCATATTATTTCTATTAAGCGTCGAGTATTTATAATGGCATGCCTACAGTAAACAGTCTTTCAATACAAATAAGCTTAGTATATGCAGATAATACATTATCAGCTAACAACATCATAACTTGATCTACATTGGCTCAATAATAAATACTCCACACTAAATAGAAATAATGTGGTGAGTATAATGGGGAAATGTAATGGAGAATATATGTTGAAATATAATGGTGAACATAATGGGGAATAATATGGTGGAAGGAGAATATCCTAGTCGCATATACAACACGCCGCTTATGGATGAAATAAAATTCCTTTTGAAATCAAGCACATTACAGAAAAATGCATTCATAAAATAAAATATGTATCACATGTTAAAGCGCCATACCACCAAAGTAGTCAAAAACAATGTATAATTGAAAGGTTGATGTCACAAAAACCTACATTTCCATAGGAGAATTCATAATCCTATGAATACCACATACGGTATGAAAACAATTCATAATAGGACAGATTGCATGACGTGGTATGCACTTCATTTAAAATCCTATGATTCAAATTTGGGAAACAAAAACACAATAAATTCACTGTAACTGACTGTAAATTAAGTTTTTTTCAATTCCTCCATCAAATCCAGCTTTTATCTCTTAGAAATTCGCATTAAGTTTACTTTGCAATCACTTATAAAAAAATTTGACCAAGTTTCCAAACGTGTTCAGCACCAAATTCAGAACATTTTAAATTGTTTTGATGCTAATTCTCCTATAATGCTGCAAAGTATTACACAAGTTATGTAAATAAAACATTATGGAGATTATCTCAGTCACGGCAACTGAGAAGCTTTGTAAAAAAACAATATGCTACTACATACGAAACACTTCGTGGGATAAATTATAAGGGAACAATCTGAATATTTTACCAGCGATCATATGCAGTGAGATGTTTCATGGTTGACAGAGAGCTTAACAAAGTTCTAATAAAGCAGAAAATCAAAGTTTAGAACATCAGCGAAGTTGGAAATCAATTTATTAATTCATTATATTTTCGTGTAAGCTAATATTTATAATATTAGGAGTAAAGTTCATGTAAACAACTTTTTATCAGGGCCAAGTTCATACGTCACAGTCTGCAGATGTATGGAAATGATTTAAAACACTATACCAGAGTTCATATCGCACCTCTCCTGGAAGAGTGTTACAACTCTGAAATTCTCGATTTTGAGACAATTGCACCACAATGCTATGTAAGAAGTACTTCTCATTGTCGAATAATGTTATAAGCCAAGTACCAACACAATCTCCTAGATGGCGCTTATTACCTTCTTTCACAACTAGGAGGGGGAACTTGCTCATGCCCGAAGAATGAAAATAAATTTTGTCAGTGCCTAATGTTGTTGTATTAAAATGTTCCTGGAGTGAAAATGTTCATTAAATTTTATTTGGAGAACAAATTCGTATTTTTTCTAACCTGCTGTTCATGTTATCAAGGTTTTTTTCTTTGTATTGAGAAAAGTTTAGATAGATTGTGCATTTGCATAGAGATATGACAGTATTCCCTCAAGCTTTTCAGTCCATGTTGATGAAATGAGGTTACTAGAAGAGGGTTATATATTGTAATTAAAATTCAAAATCATGCTTTAAAAATTGAAAACAACTTTAATAGTATATATTTAGCCTTCTGGAGTGAATCGAACACTAATTTTTCCCACAACTATCACAGGCATTCATAAAACAAGAAATGAAATTTCGACATATATCTTTAGCTCTTCCTGAAAATATGGCTATTTTGAGATGTAACACACTTCTAGCAGAGGTGCGATATGCAATGAAATGATTCATCGTTGATAGAAAGCTTAGCAAAATACTAATAATGTTCAGGAAAACTCAAGTTAACAATATCACAAAAGTTATGAATAAATTTATAAATTAATTAAGTATTTATTTACGGTACAGTTAATAACGAAAGGGATGAAATACGGGAAATCAATTTTTGTTCAGATCCCAGTTCAGACGTCATAGTCTATAAACGTGTAGATGCTATATGAAAAATATCGTAAACATCATTACTTCGTGCACTATTCAATAAACTTTCATGTACATGTATTGCAACAAATAAATAAACATTTGAAATTAGAAACTGATGAAAAAATTGATTTAACAACAGGAGTATATAAGTAACAAGTTATTGATTTCAGATTTTGATTTCTTTGCCAATGTTACTGTTTAAACTAATCATACGCGACCCCTGACAAGTCTCTATACATGACTACTTCCAGTTTCGGCAGTAAAATTGTAAATCCTAATGATTAAACTCATGTCAGTTCCTTTTTCTCTTCTTTTCCAAGAAAATAACCATTTACAGTAGCTACATGCTTCTACAAAGATTAAAATGATAAAATAGTAAATAAACAAAATAAGAGAGTAATTATTTATAAAGTAATTATTACAAGAGTTTCATTAAGAGAGTAATTTCATTTTGTTTTTATTCTTATACTTAAATTATGGGAACATAGTTAACTGGAATTCAGGATAAATCTAGTTATGGTATATGAATGAATTTTTAATGTCTAGTATACATATATATTCTTTTTTATTGTGTTATATATTATTTGAAATTTGAGAAGGACCCATTTTAGAAATTCCCTCTTAAGGGGGTTCGAGACACATTTAAATTTTTTTCTATTTATTGAGTTAAAATTTTAAAATTTTTTTTATGGTTAACCATATAATTTTTAAACAAAATCACATCACAAAACTTCTCATAAAGTTTGTAAAAAATTTTAAAATTAAAATTTTTTTTAAAAAAAGGGTAATTTAAAATCGTTATAAATCGAAATATTATTTGTCGAATTTAAAAAAATTTTCATTTAATTAAACAGAAATATATAAATTTAAATTTTATTTCTGGATTTTTTAAAATATTAATTTTAAAAAACTTTAAAATATTTAGAGTAAAAAATTAAAAAAAAAATTATGTAACTTATTTTTAAAAAATCATTTCCAAAAGAAAATATATTTTTCCAAATTTGCTGAATTAAAATTAAAGTAAAATAATTGATAAAGACATTTTCCAAGTTTGAACCATTTATCTTCAATGGTTCTTGACATATAACAATTTAAAGACGAGAAATGGTGAAAAAACCCATCATGCAGAAAAACGCATTTACAGGTTTAAAGAAAGATTGGCTGCTATAAGAATGTTTCAAAACAAAAAATTGATATCTCCTGTTCTAATTAAGATAAAAACATGGTTTAAACGTCCTTTTAAGCGGAAAAGAACATGAAATGTTTCAATTCAAAATTTTTTTTTCGGAAATTTGAGGAATTTTATGTCCTGGACCCCCTTAAAATCAACGAATTAATCAACGAATTCTAAACTACAAAAACAACCTTATTCTTAAGGTATTTTAATATTAGTTGTTCAGCCTTATTTTATGATACTTTTAGTAGGTACACGCTGAGACAAGGTCCTTCAAATGTATCACGTTACAAAGGACAGATAAAAAATTGACTTCATTTAATGGTAATTTTAGTGATGGAATTGAAAACTGGTTAAAAAGAAAACTGGGAAAAGAACTAAAGTAATATTTTTATTTTTAATATGAAATTGGAAATTTTCTACAGGTCAAAATATTTTTAAATTCTAGAACTACACATACTCCGTTTTTGTAGTTTTTTCTCTATTATTTCTCTGAAGTTTTTAATGTAAAATTATGATGTTTTATGTTTAATTGTAAATAACCCTACTACGAAAATTAGAAAGATAATTTCTGAAAATTCAACCGTCTACATTGAACAAATATCTCAAGAAAAAGGAACAGATTTTAATCCTACTTCAATTCTAAACATAGTTATGATCTAACGTATGAACTACCGCAAATGATATATCTTGTCACAGCACTTCGATAGTGACAAAGTTTAAAGTCAGTGAAGACATATATCGAAAAGGTGAAAAACACATAGGACTTTTCGGTTTGATATACTTATTTCAAAAGTGTTCTGGTGAAGTAAACTTTCAGGTGAGGTAAAAGCTAGTAAATCCGTCGTACACATCACGGAGGATTTTTGTAGAAAGGCTGCATATTATTATTCACCTGGGTGTGTGTCGAGATACTGTCAATAATAAAACTCTTATAACCACTCCAGAGGTAAAAAATAAATAAAATAAAGACTTGAGGAAGAGTAAGGTGGCGTAAAACAAAAACTGTCTTTGTGGCCATTGATAGCGATGGAAAGACTATAAATGTTGTAAGATAGATGGTGACGTTATTTTATGGCCCACAATAAAATTTTCAAATAATTGTCAAAGTGGTATCCCAAACGAAAATTATGGTGGGGAGGTACTTGGTATACTATCAATATGAGCAGTGAAATAAGAGACCAATTGTGGCAGGAACTGTTAAGATAAAGGCAGCCCAGTGTCCAATGAGAGAAAAAGGGTCGGGCCAAAATGATCCCGGTAACCGGATACCAGCCCCTCCAAAAAAAACGAAAAAAAGGTCGAAAGATTTCGCTTGCTGCTCCCCGAGCTCTGACTATAGAGAGCCGATTGCGTTGTCGCGGAGACCAGTTAAGTTCCTGTAGTCTGACATGATGATGCTGAGTATGACTTGATGTGGGCACCTGTCAACGAAAGCCTTCATCGCTGTATTCTTCAACAGTCGTAAGTGCCTCCCGAAAGATCCTAGAAATAATTGGTTTAGCAGAATATTTTGTCTCTGCTTCTGCTTCATCATGTATAAAGTGATAATATGAATAGGAACTTTATTTTATTATTAATTTTGCTTAAAAGAATTTTTAGTATTGTCGAATAAATGTATGATAACGGCCAATTCTCTATGTTTCCCTTGTCCAACACATGCACGTATCAATTTATTAAGGTTCTATTATAACCTATAATTTTATTTTCTCCTTGTGCCATTTTTCCCCTATCATTTTATGTCACCGTTTTTCCTCGCATCCACTTCTGTGTCTCGGAGTGACATCACCTTGATTGTTTAGAACTAGCCTGCTTAACTAGAAATGTGATGAGGGCCATGTTACTTTACGAAAAACTGCCGCAAGGAAATAGGAATGAGACGGGAAAGCCGAAATCATTTTATGTAACAAAAAATAAGATACTGAGAATTAAAAAAATGAAATAAATATTAATATTCATTACTTATATATTCCTTTTGCAATATGATAAATCTAAAAATAATATATCGTATTTTTTAGATTTATAATGTTATGCATGTTCCCAAAAGAATTCACGGGCCACAGAGTAAGTGCTGGAGTGGTGCATATAGCCCTTGGGCCGTATGATGTGCAGGCCTGGTTTAGAAGTTAAAAGTGAATTTAGGGAAAAATAATGCCGAATTTTTAATTGAGTGAGGAATTTCATCGTAACCGTAACGTTTGCTTGAGATAGTACAGAATTTCCAAAGCTAGCTGTCCAGTGTGTAGCAAATGCTTTTGCTACGATAGCTGGCTCGCACTTGATAATTATTTTAAAAACGAGTATATACTTACTTAGGTTTTGTAGTTTTGCCCTAGCAAGAAGAGAATATTGTAAATTATCCCCTGTAGTTTCCTATCAAATTGAGATATCAGGTATACAATCAACAAGTTTTAGTTTCATGAAATTATGTCTAGTCAAAACAAGCTGAGCTAAGGTAAAAAAAGAAGCAACGGTACAGGGTTGCTACACTTATTCAATTGAAACAGCTTGGAGTTGTTTACATAACTCTTGACACTCAATAATAAGCATAGGTGAGTTTCCCAACTGAAAGAGAAACCTTCAAACAGTAACAGTTACGCGGCTGCACTGAAATGGGTAAAAGCAGTAGATTAGCACTTATTTGCAAGTTGCCAAACTTTGAGTACCATTGTTGCAGACGCTCGATTGATTTCATACTGTGCTATACGAATGAAATGATCAATAAAGAACATTGTATGACTTTACTCGAGGTCGAATAATTGGGACACTTGAAAAAAGGCAGAAGTGTGAGGTTGGAAGACGATTTCGGTATTGTCCATAACATCTTATTAAAACCGTGTGACTAAATATGCACAGATGTGTGAAGCACGCATTGCCGTTAGGGTGGTAATATTCTGTTCTATCAACAACATTTTCCTCTTCCTACATCTTTGTTATATTATATATATATATATATATATATATATATATATATATATATAAGAAATATATTGTTATGTATATATATGAAATATATTGTTATATATATATACATATATATATATATATATATATATATATATATATATATATATATATATATATATACATATAGATAGATTTATAGATCTAAATATAGATATATATGTATTACTGCTGTGAGATAGCCATTTTAAATAAAGTCCTACTTGTGACGTTGCTTCATTCATCGTTTAATTACCCAACAAAGTTTAAAAGTTATGCTAACGAAGCCTCTCCTTTAATAAACTGCAAGTGAAGAATCTCTGGACCTTTTGTTCAGCTCGTTAGTATAACATCAAAATCTGAACTTTTTGTAGTGTGTCTATTTTAAGTACAATAAACTTATAGGAACAATTAAAAATATTTTAAACACTTTGGTGTAATGGCAACAGGTCTTTTGAAACTATTTTTTTTTGCATTATGAGTAATTTAAATAACATTCTTATATGAACATAAGGTCCATAATAAAATGAAATTAGCGTAGTAACGTGCACTTTATGATGCATCCTAAAGCCTTTGGCTACATTCAACCATGCACTTAAACATGCTTCAAGTGTCACCTCTCTTTCGCATTCATTTCATACATATTGCAATGCAGCACTATCCAAGCTAATGTGCTTCATTATTATGAATCATTTTAGAAAATGCATACTGACTGGTATGTAATAAAATAGATTCAAATATCACAAAAAATGAGTTAAACGAACGAGAAGATGAAATATAAATAGATATTTGTCTTCACAACTTTTTTTCTGATACTCATCTGGGTTTCATTAGTTATATTTAGTTCTGCAATTAACCGTTATAAAAATTCCAGCAGCAAGAGTGAAGAATGGAAACAAAAAAATTGGCATAACCTCAGTCATAATTGCTTGAAACTGGTTCTACACAAGACTCGTTAAAGCAAGGAACAGAAAAATAAAACCAAACTTTTTCAAATGGCAACTTTCCGCAAGACAACTATAGGATTACAAACTTCATGCACAGCGTTAAAAAAAGGAACAGTCGAAAAAAGAAGCAAAAACTTTTTCGGAATCATAACAAAAAGGTGGAGCTCTCATGCAAAGCAGGAAAAAGGAAGCTTGGAAAAAGGAGTAGAAAGAAGCCCTCACCTTCGGAGGTTCCAGTTTCAAAGAATAGGAAGAAGAAGCCTTTCTGGAAAACTTGAAATCAGGAGACTGGAGCCACAGAGAGATAGAAAGAGAAAAAAGAGAGCCCATTTGAAGCAAATTGTGAGTGAAGGAAGCTAACGTATAGCGATGCAAAAATGTGACTTTGCGTGATGAAAAAAAAAAAATTAAAGATTTGATCGATGTCTGCTTTGGGGTTATTAATTAAGCAAGTCGATGACAGTTTTCATTTTTAATAAAAGCTCGGTTAATACATTTATCAATTGCAATAGAGAAAGAACTTTTAGTCTAAAAGAATAGCTTAAAATTTCAGCAGATGAAAAATTTTCTTGTCGTAATCTCTAAACTACGTTTCCGAAAAAAAAATTTCTTCTAATAATGTACATTATATGTTTGAAGAACATTAAAACATTACTATAAATCTGTGCATAAATTTCAAAAAGTGACAAAAAGGTAAATGTAGTTAAACATATCAAAGGTGATTTAAGATACTAAAATAATTTGATACTGAAATTAGGAACTCTAATTATATGATGTCTTAAATGAATAGAAAATTACGAGATATTTAATGAAATTCAAACCACTCAAGACTTTAAGAGATATATATGTTCCTGTAGAGGCTTTTGTTAAAGCAAAATGCCGTAAATATGATATAATTTTTTATTGTAAGTGTTTTTAAAATTATGCAGTGTATATAACTAACAATTTTTTAAATGGAACTAAGGATAGAACTTCCACAAAACCCTTTTAAAAAGGATAACAAGAATTATAAGTAAATTTTCTTCCTTTCTCAAAGCTTAATGTTGGATACCAAATTCTAAATATAAAAGAATATGATAAAAGATAAACTATTGTTGAACCCCATAAATTTTAAACTAATATCATTTATTTAAATGGAATTTTTAAAGATTCTAAAAACCTTTATTAAATTTCTAATAAAATTCAAAAGAAAAATGAAAATTTATTAAAAACTCAAACTACGAGTGTCATACTTTTTTATGGAGTAAGTATAATTTAAAGCCGAGAAAGCACAACAACCATACAGCCCAAATATTTAGAAATTCAGTAAAGGAATAATGCCATGAATCCATTAGGGACCGTGAACAATTTTAAATTATAAAGATTACTGAAAATCATAAAAGGTGAAAGTAAATTTGTCTTTCTTTATTTTATTGTGCTAGAGTACGTATTTACGTATACAGAGTAAGGGAGATGAAGGAAATCCGTGTCTAATCCTTAATATCTCCTTTATCCTAGAGAAATTTTGAAAGAAGACAAACTAGTCTTGTAGAGTATAACAATCTTACACATAAGACAGAGGAAACTTTAGATAGTTATAGAACATTTTAATGTGAAGACTGTATCGATGTTTAAAACTGTAATTCGCTTGTTACTCCTGTTATTCTACATAAAGCTCACAGATGTTTAAACTCTGTGTCAGGTGAAGCTTAAGGTATCTAATGTAAGTCTTTGACTTCCTCTTCAGCTCAAAAGAGTGCATTTTGCAGTATTATTGCAACACAGACAGGTTTGCTATCCAATAAAGAAAAAATAAACAAGGTATACATAAGGGTGGTCTAAACGAAAGTGAGACATTTGTTTTGTTTTGTTCTGTAATGGTTTATTGGTTGGAATATGTGAATATAGAAGATGTAATAGTGATACATGTGTCCCAGCGCTTATTACATTTTGATACAGTGAGCAAAGAATGTCCATGGTTGTCAGATGGCAAGTCTTCATTGACGTCCCAGACCTTTGCATCGTTAGCAAACCAGCAGCCCTTGAAAGCCTATTTCAGCTTGCCGATGTAGTAGTCACAAGGTGACAGGTCATGACTGTGGTGTGGGGCGGGAGTCTTCCTAGCGGAAGCCCTAATCCTTGGGCTGCCGTAGACAGCAAATCCTGACCACGGCAGTCGGTTCCATGGTAATATCCAAGTGTCCTTCAGCATATCTCGAATACTGTTACTGAATACTGTTTACTGTGACAAACACTCATGCCTATACATCTCGCTCTTAAACTTTATATTTCAGCTTCACTAACACCTGTGACCAAAAATGTTCGCTTGGCCTGTTTGGGCAAATCCACGTCACGACCTTATGTAGTCACTCTGATTAAACACATTCAAACATCCCACTCACACTTTCCGACTATAGCAGCTTTGTTTCGTGGCATACAACGTTCTTTACTGGTGAAAACGTAAAGCTCTGGGTACTTAACTACTGCCGGTATAACAACAGTCTCACTTTCATTTGGACCACCCTTATACATAAAAAAAATCGGTAAGCACTGCCGCAAAGAGATTCCCGGTTATGTATAAGAGGTAGATATAGTAAAATCCTCTGAAATAAATCAGCGGCCTAATCCATTCCTTGTTACAATGAAGTCCAAAAAGTAATTACTTTAACTTGAAGTTCCCAGAAAGTAATCAGAAAACTCACTTTTGTTGCTTCTCGCCAAACGTATACCCTGCAAATCTTGGTCCACAAGACGGTTCACCAGATCCGGTACTTTACTAATCTTTGTCATTCATTACTTACAAATTGCTTGTAGAAAACACAAAACAGGAGTACAAACTTCTTTATATTCCCAATAAAAAAATTTTAAAAAATAAATTTTTATTGTGGATATTAAGAAGCGGTGTGCTCCAGCTTTTTAATATATATTTTTCATTTGTGGTTAAGTTGTCCTTTTTGCACACAGAGTAACTTGAATACTGATGAACAAAAATAGATAAAAACACTTGCATATTGAAAACGTACAGTCAAAATTTTGATGGTATTGAGAATGTATTTCAAGTCATTACTTGAAAATTGTTAAGAACATCAGATAGTGAATATATCGAGGATAATCTATCAGCGGACTTACTGTAATTGAAAGAATCATCTCCAAGGACTGATAACATGTATAAGACATCGAGTATTTTTTTCTTTCTACAAACATCGAAAAAAAAATCTTAAAGTTCCTTATTTTTGATGTGGCTTCTGAAGTCTTTAACTATAAATATTTTTCATATAGTGCTATGAGCTTCAACGGGGAAGAAAAACTAAACAAGTTAATTTAATTGGATAGACTCTAATTTTTGTTAACAGAACTATAAATTATAATTGTATAGTAGTGTTTAGGCATTCTGGGCTACTCAGCTATACCTTACACTGAGGGAAAGAGACAGCTTCCGTACCTGCTTTAATTGGTTAACTCATGAGTTGCTCAACTGTTCATACGGCAGAGTCTCAAGGATCTGACCTAGCATTTCCTAGACCAGGGGACTAACAATAACTACAACTGGATAAGTTTTTGCTTCCCAAGCACTGTTCAATGCATTATGACTGTACAGAACTGAGTGACACGCTATAGGGAAGGATTAGTGCAATGCTTTTGCTGGATGAATCTCTCTTGCTTGATAACTGTACGATAAAATATGATAACATGATTGTGTTTAGGAATTTTTGGCGACTCAGTGATATCAATGAAGAGGGACACAGAGAGGCTTTGGGTTGGTTTAACTTAATGAGTTTTTGATCCCCGACCGCTAATCTATACATAGCGATTGTACAAATCTGGGTAACTCAGTCAAATAAACGCTGAAAGAAAGGGAAAGGTTAGTGGATTAATTTAACTAAACTTATATGTATTATTTGGTAACTCATGACTGTACAATTGTGATTAGGCAATCTGGGTTACTCAGCCATATTGGTTACTCAGCCTGGGTTACTTAGCTACGCTGAGGGAAAGGGAAGATTTTGCTGCTGTCTTAACTGGAAGAGTGTCTGTTCTCGCACGGCAGCATTTTTCAAGTCTGAACAAATCAGTCAAATATTGCGTTCTCGGCAACTCAGGAATATTTATACTAAGGTACACCTACAGATATAAAAACGATCAGTTCAATTCGATAAAGTCTTTTCCAAGCACTTAAGAAAGAAAAGGCCTAAAAAAGATTCAATTTGACTGAGATCTTTTCAAACACTTTATCTAAAGAACTAAAGATGAGTTAGACAGATGCGCCAAAGCAAGTACAACACGTGTAAATTAAGATTACATCCAATCGTATGAGCAAATTATTTGTATAACATGAATCTGACACTAAAGCATTGAAAATATTTTAAATTTAATCCTTAAACTACTAAACAAAATAGCATGCCCACAATGGAGAAGAAATTTTGCAGTTTGCTTTTTAATGAAATCCTATGTTATGTAAAGGACATCTCCTATACTTCATACTATTAAGTAAGCTGAAGCGAATTACGTGACGTATATATCATTTCCATCGCCCAACTGTTAGACAATCAATTAATTTCAGCTCAATATCAATCACCTTTCATACCAGCCTATTACTCTTCTGTGCAATTAATCTGCCATGATCGATCTACGCAATATGTAGGAAACAGTTCCCTATTGAGGAACGGTGAAGCTTGCTGGACAAATCGGACGTAAAATTTTGAGTTGCTGATTAAGGGAGTCACGTTTAATTAAAATACGGTAATTTTCCTTTAAAATTTCTCTATGATATAGACGAATTTAATTAATAGAAATTATTTTCTAGGATATAAATTAGTTGAACATAACACTTGCCATTAATATTTCAGAAGTTCCTAAAACTAGTTTCTGATTATCTTACTTTCAAGACTAATAGCGCTAAATTAAAATGTATTAAATAAACAAGGTTATGGTTTAAAGTAGAATATCTTAGTTGCCAATAAAGTGATTTAAACGTGATGGTTAGATGTGTCCTTCTAGTTGTCGTGGGCACATGTTAAGCGATCACTATCAAACTAAGACAATCAGCATTGATTCGATTGATTTTTCTATTATTTTCACGTTAACTAAACTGGTGATAACATTTTACTTAAAATCAAATGAGAATGAAATTTCAGCTCTCAGTAATTAATAAAAGATAGTAATTTGGGGGCTTTCGCGGACCCCTAGGAAATAAAGACCAAGGAAATTTTATCCCTGTACCCTTACTTATCTGGTTAATTGAAAAATGGTAAAGCTTTGGAAGTAGAAAGGTCAGCTTTAGGCATAGAAAGGTAACTAGCTTTGACATTTTGATTCAACAAGTTTGTGAGTCTTGTTTCAATATGGAACTTAAAAGCGACTCTGAAGGATCATCAGAGGTGGCTTCTGTTCCATAGTTTCTGGGATCGCTCTCTTGCAAAATGGTTATATATTTCAATGAGACAATGATTTAAGATCATACCTGCTTAAGATACAAACTGGAGCAGCTATAGTAGATCAATAACCGCTCGTAATAGATTGTATATGTCTTTAAAACATAGAGCTGAAGTTATAAATTTTATGCTGCATACAAATAGCCACCTGGGAGACTGAAATGAACACCAAAACATTTGCATGATTTTCTTTTTCTTCTGCGGTATTGATGATGTTACAATCGATCACTCGGAATGATAGTCACGTCCATTTCTGTTTAAAATATATAAATGATGAAACATAAAATATGTTTGGGCTCTTTTAGACATACCTGATTAAAATAAAAACACTGATTTCAAGAAATGCGCCATTGCATAATTTATTTTTCATTCGCCGTTATTAAGGAAGTTCAATCGATCTTCCCAGGTAACAGTTTATTACGATTGAGTAAATACACTCTGTCACAAAAACATTATATGCAGCCAGAAGAGATCGAGCTACTATCACGAAACTTGGAAGGAATGTAGTCTGGTAAAAGATATGCAAATGATTAAAATTTTGACGCCAATGAGACAAGGGTAAGCGTGCTATGCGCATACGAGATGCGTAGCTGGGAGAGTTTAAAAGCATGATTTCTCGTGCCATATGGTTATTCAAACAAATCTGTCGACTTGAATGGACGGTATTGTGACTAGAGATGCCTCTGAGACGTAAACGGCGACAATACGAAAAATTGTCAGACTTTGAGAGGGGGCGTATAGTAGGTCTCAGAGAAGCAGGTTGGTCGAACAGGCGTATCGGCCGCCACCTCGGTCGGAGCGATATGGTAGTTGCTCAGTGTTGGCAACAATGGATCATGGAAGGAATAGTCTACCGTCGCGGAAGATCAGGGCGTCCCAGGAACACAAATGCGCGCGAGGATCGCGCAATCATAACAGCGGCCACGTCCGAACCAACAACGTCGCTAGAATCGGTTCGACGCCATTTACCACCTTCTAGACATCCGCTGGTATCAAGGGAAACCATCCAGAGACGACTGGCAGAAGCAGGTATAAGGAGCCGACGTCCATTAAGACGGCTACCACTGACCCCACATCATAGGCAGTGTCGAATGGATTTTTGCCGACCTCGGGCAAGCTGGAGTGTGACCGACTGGAGGCGTGTGATCTTCAGCGATGAATCCCGATTCAGTCTCAATGCTGATGACCAGCGCATACGCGTGTGGAGGCGGCCAGGCCACAGGTCCGATCCGGCATTTATTGTCGAGAGTCATACGGCGATTACACCAGATGTGACAGTGTGGGAAGCGATTTGTTGGGACACACGATCACCTCTAGTCGTCCTTCAACTTTGACGGCACGCAGTTACGTGGACGAGATTTTAACGCCAGTTGTACTGCCTATGCTATCAAGTCGCCCAGGTGCCATTTATTATCAAGACAACGCTCGTCCACATACTTCGCGTCTCTCCCAACAATGTCTTCTAGTATATGACGTACTCCCATGGCCTGCCAGGTCCCCAGACCTCTCGCCAATAGAGCACGTCTGGGACGTATTTGGAAGGCAACTGCAGCCGTCCCGGAATACTGGTGAATTAACTGCCCAGTTGCAAAGATTATGGCTTGATCTTCCGCAGGAGGTCATAGGTGACCTCATTGATTCGATGCCACGCCGTGATTCGGCTTGTATAGCTGCCAGAGGTGGATTTACTACTTACTGATTTGTAACCTTTTCCATGCCATATCTTCTTAATAAAACGGCATGTTCTTCTGAATTTGTAATCATTTGCTTATCTCCTCATACACTACATACATGTTAAGTGTCGTGATAGTAGCTCGTTTCCTTCTGGGTGCATATATTTTTTGTGACAGAGTGTATATTTAAAATAAGTAGATGCTGAAACAAAAGATATGTTTATGCTGTAATAAAAATTGGAGATTCGGGCTGAAACAGAACATGAGAACATATGCAATAACTCAATTCATTCTTCATTATATGTAATTTTTGGATTAATTTTTCTTCACTTATCTATAAAAGTTTAAAAAGGAAAAGTAAGTTAAACGTTTGTATAGATGACATAATTTTCCCTTTATACTTAATTGAAGTTTTACTCTTTTCGACTATTAATTTTTTTTCTTTTCCTTTTTCTTTTTTCCAAATTTCTATCTTCATGGGGATTACCAGAACTAACAAGATTTTATTAATAACATAGAGAAGATAATCTAAAACTCCAATTTTTTTTTTTACCTAATGCAATAAAACCAATTACAGCGTACAGGATCATATTTCAGAAGAAGAAAGGCTTCATAACAGTAGAAACTGAAGAAATCGACAAAACCGATTCCCGAATAATCGAATAATTTATTGTGAATAACATTTCATAGTTATATCACGTTTAAAAAAGATGCAGGCTTATTATTTTAAAATTGCATTGGGTCTTTCTACAGTCTTAAAAAGGAATTTTTCTTTTTGAGCTAAATTGCGTTATCTTATGTGTAACAATGGTAACTTGTGTTGTTAAACGGATGACAAACTAACCAAAAATCAGGGATGATTATTTGATACCAGAAAATTATTTCTAAAAATAATAAGGAAATTAATTCATCCTCTGCAATTATGAACAACTCTAATGTACTTTGTTACAATACCTCAAAATAAATTCCTTCTTTCAAATGCAACATTGAAAATAGCATCAGTACATCAAAACCTGTGTAAATATAGGGGGGAAATCCAAGTCGAGAATGCATACTTTCGTATAATCATAAAAATTATTAAGTCCTAAGGTAGAATAGACATTCAACTGGTAAACTTGGTGAAAACCAACGTATAAAAACATCATTTGCGTCTTCATAAACCAGAAAAGTGCTTTAATAAACAACGCATCAGCTTTCTTAAGAAAGATCGTAAGGATTTTTTTTCTAGACTTCAGAAAGTCAATCAAACGCCAAAAGTTCTTAAAATGCATGGTAAACCCAAGAAATTAGTTTATCATCATTATGCACTCTTTTACTGCAAGCACTTTTATGTAATCATTTATCACTGCCTTATTGCGTTAATTAGAAAGCTTTCTTAAAACAACCAATTAACAGGCCATTTGTTTGGCCTGTAAGTTAATATTATCAGATGCATTTTTTAGGTGACTGAAAGGAGGAAGAGGTAACTGTGATAAATTAGATGTAACGGTGGGAAAACCTTTGTATATCTCTTATTTCCTTGTTTAAGTCTAATTTCCATCCTCTTTAAAAGACTTTCAAGCACAAGGAATTAAATTTTCCATATTGTAATAAATACGGACATTTTATAAGGGAATAAAATAAAATTCATATATCTGTTTAACCATGCATTTTTTAGTTTTGTTGATAAGGATTTTTCCTTTTCTAAAGGATTGCTTCTGAAGAGTGTTTTATCAGAAGTAGTTTGTATCCCTCCCAGAACAATTCAGCAAGACATCTGTTGAACTAAATAATTTTTTTAGTAACGCGGGGGGCACAATGGCCTGAATACGATTTGGGGTTACGCAAATGAAACATCTGTTGGGACTTCAGTTTTCGGGATACCTTAACACTGGAAAGACGGCTGCCGTCATTTTGACGATTTCGGACATACTATTGAGCGCTATGTCAGTATTTATGTTCTCTAGCTTCTGAAATTTTATGACTTTTACTAATTTTACGCAAAATATGCGCACACATTCACAAAATTATACTCGATAGTAAAGAGGGGGGAGAAATTGTGTTGTATACCTACTAAGACTGAGAGCCGTCAATTTGACGGCAGTATAGACAACAGGCAGAAATCTTCAAAATAATACCGGAAAAAAGTTAGTTACTTTTCGTCTCTTTCCCCTTTTGCAAATAACAGAAATATCGGCTCTTCGGAAATATTGGTCTTGAAAAATAAGGACTGCACAAACCATGCATATATTTTTACGGATAAACCCTACCAGGTTGTCAGCTAGGCATTCCTGCATAAAAATATATCTAAATATATACTATATTATATATTTGTATGAAATAGTTCAAAATTTAAAGTATTTAACCATTTAATAAAAACATTAAATATTTTAAATTTCTTTATTTTATTTTTAACCTTCAAAAAGACGGCGTTCAGTCTTTTTAGTAAGAAAAAATTCATGTCTTTCTAGTGCTAATTTTTCTTAAATATTAAGTTGACCAGGTGCCTACCTCATTTGAAAAAAAAGTTAATCAGTAAATGAATGACCATCTTTTCTGAGCCCTGCAACATGTAACTGGCAGTTGCCTGCTGTATCTTTAAGTAGGCTCTCCAATAAAATGTCCCTTCATTTTTTTAAGACAATGGCCTTTTTAGATGCAGTCAAATAGCACAGTTACATGAAGCTCAAATGAACGGAAGGAAAAACCTTGACAAAACTTTAAGATGGAAGATATTTCTTCATTTATAATGTAAAAGTAAACAACAACAATGCATCTGATGGAACTGAAGATTTGGTTGAATCCATTTGATGGAAAAGTGCATTTAATTAAAAATGTATAGTTCAAATACTTTGCTTCTAGAAACATTAATCAATGACTTTTGATGTTAAATAACATTACTCTTATGTAGTATTAAACTTTTCCTATGAATGAACTAACTTCAGAAAATAATAATGAAAAAGGAGAGAAGATGAATTTAAAGAAACTGCTGTAAAGAACAAAAAACTGCAAGAATGATTTATCTAAAATACAAGCTTATGATTTCCATTTGTTTATCCCTTTCGTGGGCCTTGGGAAGATGACCGGAAATACACCTGCGGGAAACGCAAAACCCGCTATAACATATTGGTTTTTGCGCTTCTATTATAATGTTGGGAAGAAAAATTCCCACTTCAGTTTTGTGCTGCCATCTAGTTTCCAGCAATTGAAACAGAAATAGTACATATGTTATTAAAGTTCGGAAGCCGGTTTTGTGAAATCTGTTCTGCTCTGACACCTCTGTTGATATATATTTGGCATCGTAAATAGTTTTATATTATGGCAAGTAAATAAACGGAATAGAAGTTTAGACAAGCTGGCATTCTGTATAGCATTAGCTCGTCAGCTAATAGACGGATATTCTTCAAGAAAAAGGAAAGGTCGTTCTGCTAGCTTCCAAGCGAAGAAGTGTGCAGTTCCAGATGATGTGCGATTGCCAGTTTGGGAAACCATATGCCAAAGTTGGTTTCAAACTATAAACGATGTAGGAAATGTAGCACAAAAGCACAAGAAAAGAGGACCCGCTACATGTGTGCAGAGTGTGATGTACCCTTGTGAATTGCAACATGCTTCTCATCTTTTCATGGCAAATAATCATCATTAAATTGAATTTTTTTTATGTTCGTAGATGGTTCTTTGGGAAGTATGCTTCCCACCTCTAAAATTTAAATTTAAATTTGAAATTCCATAAAATAAAATATATTTCCTTAAATGCCATTGTTTAATTGATAATAAAGCACAAAAACTGGGAGAACTTCAAAAGAGAAATAAATGGCCCACGAAAGGTTTATGCAAATGGAATGCAAGTGAAACGGATGTAAACAAACGTTGTTGGTTTTGTCTGAACATGTTTTCCTCAGGTTTTGTGTCTATCTCTGCATCACTTAAAAATACTTTCTTAAAGAGTAATATGCGAAGTTGTTGACATGTTAATTCCTTTATTACTGTCTCATTTGAGCACACAGAACATTTCAACAACCAAAATGGAGCGATTTTAGTGAAATGTTTATGAGCATGTATTTAATTGCAGAATACAGATATATGCAAAATATTTATATACCAGTAAATACGTACATTATATATTATATTTAAATTGAAATGGAAGAATTATGTTAAAAATTTAGTTTATTGTAGCAATTTAAAAACTTGTTAAATGTTTGATACTATTTGTCAGTTAGGTAGGCTTTTCTAAAAATCTACTGAATTTATCTCTTCCAAATTTGGTATGCTAGCATAACATATATTCGTTGGCAATAATACGAAGTATTTAGCTTCTAGGTTAGAAAAAAAATAAATTAAAAAATTGTTAGTGGAAAACTTCAAAAAACATAAAAATTTTAATTACATATTTTTTGTTATTTTCAATTTCACCACACTTCGACACATTTTGGCTGTCGAGATGTTCTGTGTGTCCTTAGGAGACATTTTAGAATACCTGCAAAATACGTAAAACATTTAAACTCCAAATATTTTATTAGATTCGTTCTATAAAAAATAGATTATTCAATTTTATTTTATCCAGCAGTGCATACACCTTCTCCGGCACCATGACTCTTTTTTAGGGTGTCGTGAAAGTATAAAAAGCTTTTAAAGAAAAACGGATCTGAACGTAGTCGGATACCTCAAATATACATTTTTTAAAGGGAAGCAAATAAACATTTGTAACAACACATAATAGTACTGCCTTTGTAATCTATACTGTAAAGTTGCTTTCCTGACATCCTGGTATCCTTAAAATTAACATAGGAGAAGCGAGACAACTGCTTAGAAAATCTGCAATAGTCTTTATACTAAACTCAACGAGATATAACATGTAGGTGGAGAATATGTGTTTTAAACCTAACGTTGCTGCTAACATTTTAAGAGTTAAAGATTCTTCTCTTGAGAACTATCTTAAATAGACCCTTTTTGTCTTCTAGATGTTGTGGATATCCATTTTAGCATTCTGGAGGGTGATGTGAAAATTTTAACACTGATAGATTGTAAAGATGTCTGTCCAATTATGTTAAATCTATCTATCTATCTATCTATCTATCTATATATCTATATATCTATATATATATATATATATATATATATATATATATATATATATATATATATATATACATATATATATATATATATATATATATATATATATATATATATATATATATATATATATATATATACATATATTTATATATATATATATATATATATTTATATATATTATATATATATATATTTATACATATATATGTATATATATATATATATATATATATATATATATATATATATATATATATATATATATATATATATAACTTTACGATAAAGTCATGATAAACACATAACTTTATGAAGACTTTAAGTAGTGACCTCAACGCTTTGTAGTCAAACTTCTTTAGCAGGTTTCAAACTTAATATTTCTTTTCCAACCGTTGATTTTCACTGCAATAATTATTTGTATCATGTTTTTCGCACAGAGAAAAATTTGTATTGCTGCATAGAAAGGCCAGAATTTTCTTCCTAGCAGGAAAATAAACTGCATCGAAACGAATTAAGGAGAATTCTTCCACTCGTAGAATCTGTAACTAAAAATTATCCAGCCATCGTTTTGCTAAAAAAAATTGTTACTTTATCACTGTCGAAATTTTTTCAACACAAGAAATAGCGTCGGACTTGTATACCAATTAAACGAAATCTGTTGGAAGTTAAATTTGCAACTAAAAATACATTCCACACAATCGATATTAATGAAGTAAAAGAGGGTTTCGGGGATCACCGAATTTCAAAGATGTGAAACTGGTATTAAAACTGGACGAATGATATTAAATTTCATATAATTTCTTGTTAGTGGCATTACAAATTATGAACACATTTAGAGTACAAGTAAAGACATAAAAGATAACTTTTAAAATAGAGCAAAATATTCCATGTATACTCACACTGTAAAGCATGCAATGAAATTCAAAGCGTGCAATATCCAATACAGTAACGTGGTTTCAAATGTAAATAAAATTTTTGAAAGCACTCGTATATCGCGGGAGAAATAAACTATGTATTTGCATTCTTAACATATGTTGAGTTAAAAACAATCGTTTTGTATGTGTTTGCATTCACTGAACTATGATCGATCTTTGTCACGACTCTCCGAACTAAATGAATCATTCTGTGCTTAAATCTGTATACTGAACTATTCGGTATTTAAACTATGCCTATCTGAACTAAATATATCTCAATTATATGTTTATCTATCTACCATATAACACATTCTGACATTTCAATGTTAACATTCCCAAGTATACATATTCATGCATATAAGGAGATAAATTCAGCAGCCTGTTTCTAATACTCACTTATGGAGCAGCAGTGCTATTTAATAGGTTTATTTACCATAAGTTGCATCTCACACAATTTAAGGTTTAAAAAATGTGCTTCACTGATATAAACTTTTACAGAGTTTTAACTTTTGCGTGAAAAACACATGTATAAAAAGGGGAGCAAACTAGAGACGATTGTGAATTCACAACTTGTTTTGACCAGAAATTTTAAACCACGAAATTATGAAATTGAAGGATATTTACAGTGGAGCTAAAATTTCTGAAAACATCATTGTTTGCAGAATACAAAGAGACACAACTTTTTCTCGTATGCAAAGAGAAGCTTAATTTACTTCTTAGAGTTCTTAGAAATTTCATTCAAACGTTTAACATTTTGTTTTCAAGAAACTGTAATGTATTTACACCTATAGATGGGAAAATATTACATGTGCTTAACATTGCTTTATCAGCCGGATCTTTGCCAGCGTCGGAAGGTACAACACATAGCGAAGTCATAGAAAAGCCACTGAGTCGTGCCGCGTGTATTTGAGTCTGAAAGACCTCTCGAGATCCAAAGGGGGCGTACATTAATTACGTGAGGCTTTTAGGGGGGGGGAGGGAGTCGAGCCGAATCTCACCCAGTCTCACATGGGGGAGAGGGGGTGGGGTCTCGGCAAATATCACGTAATTTTTTTTCCGCAAGAAACTGGGAAAAATTGCGAGAAAACTGGGTTATATTAAGTAAAACATGTTTCTACACTAAAATATGGCTAATTCCCACACAATAGTTCCAGTAGTCACTCTTGAGACCACACAAGTCCCCGTGGACTGAATTAGAATGAATATTCTTTTACGAATTTTAGTAGTTCCTATTTAAGTATTTTATAAGTAAGTAAGTAGTAAGTGATTTTCTCACTGTGATTCTAGACTACGTTCTTAGTAGTCTTAAATACTAGTCTTAACTAGTCTTAGATAAAAATAATTAAGCAAATTATGTTTTTTTAAATAAATCCAACGCAATCAAGCACAGATTAACGTATTTACACTAAAAATACGCATTTTGAAAAAGTCTCACGTGAAATTAGGGGGGCGGGAAGGGGGTCGAGCCAAATCTCCCGACATCTCACCAGGGGGGGGGGGGGGGGGGGGCGAAAAATCGCCAAAATCACGTCATGTAATTAATGGACGCCCCCAAAGAGGAAAACACTACAGACTCTGTGACTTAACTTTTCAGAATATGGTCAAAGCTTTATTGTTTTGAAGCGACATACTTCTGTTGCCAGTAGCCGATATTAAATATCGTTACGTTAATATTGTTTGCATGGTTTGTTTTTTAACTTCAAGCTGAAAATTTTGTATGATTCGCTAAAAACTGAGGGTAATTTCCACCTATCTGTCTTTTACATTATTATTACCAATTGATACTATTCGGGACTTGACCAGAGGACCAGAGACTATTCGGGTTACTATTCCAGAATTTGTATGGTGTAGGTCGCGATACCATAATAAATACCGTACCATATACCTCGATAACATACCCATGCTTAAATCTGTTCTAAACGAGATATTTCAGAGATATTTCAATGTGCTCGAATAAAATTTAGCCCAGGATTACCCATTCATCATATACAGTGGTACCTCGACTTACGAGTTTAATTCGTTCCACATCACGGAGCTCGTAACTCGAAATACTCGTATCTCAAATCAATTTTTCCCCTTGAAATGAATGGAAATGCCATTAATTAGTTCTGGGCTCCCCCACGACACCGCAATTTTTTGTTACATGTTTTTAAATAAGAAAAATGTGCCTATAAACGACGAACATTATATAAAAACGCAATGCAATAGAATGTACTGCAATAAATTTGTTTTATTAAGTGTAATGTAAGACATTTACCTTGGAGATCAGACTTGAAGATGCTGATGGAAGAGGAGGAGAAAGGCCAAACTGAAAAATTAAATCTTATTCGTTGATTTTTGACCTTTTCGCCCCGCTTTACTCACTTTCGCTTTCATTACCAGTTACTCTCTTAAAGTGAACGAGTGACATACGGAAGATGGGCGATTGTTGCATCGTTCATTGTGGCTGTAATGTCCAGATTCTTCTTTCTGAGAATCCGAAGAACGTTTTCTCAGAAACCGTAGAAGGGGGAGAGCTTGCGATACTAGGACCAAGGTCATCCCATTCCTTATACCCCATGGGGAGTTCCAGTATGGGGGAGGGAATTGAAGCTATCTCTCAACGAGAGAGTTTGGGAGCCGTTCGGTTTCAGAGGGCGACTCAAGTTTGGGCAGAGGAAGCTGCCACGGGTGGTAATTCTTCAGTGTTAATCTCTCGGTTTAAGACTGGATAGTAGTCTCAGAATAATATTATACAATTGTATAATAATTGTACATAAAGGTTGAAAATATTATATGCTTCTTGTATTCTCATTTGAAGAGCACGTAACATGGCATTCGCTGCTCAAACTAGCAGTGGGATATCTGAAGCTTGCTCGTAACCCGAATTTTAGCTCGTAACTCGAAGCAAAAAATCTACCGAGGGAATGCTCGTATCTCGAAAAACTCGTAAGTCGAGGTACCACTGTACATGGTCTTGATCAGCCATACTCAACCTTTTATTCTATGTGGTCACATGCATATGTTTTCTATATTACGCGGGCCGCAACATAGTGCACTATACCTCATACTATAATGATGCAAAAAATAAAACTCAAAACCTAAATGTATTCAAAAGTTTATTTAAAAATGAGCGGGATCTTTTATGTTGAGACAAACTGTTGACTACTTTAGACCGCCCTTTTATGGCAATCTCCTCCAGCACATGACTGGTATTGTGGCAGACAGCTGGGAGGAGCTATGGCTTTTGTGGGCAATCGTATTCAGCAGACTGCTTTGTCAAGACTCTTAAGTGGTCTCCTGAAGTGCCTTAATTTGATCAAGGAATTAAGATCTTCCCCATTTGTGGAAAACGTAACATCAATCATTCCATCCCTGACCATCTTCTTTCTTGCTTGGGGCTTGAAAAGGAAGATTTGACGCAGAGTCCCCTCCTTGTCTTGGATTTTTTAAATGTTTTTGGTCTCATGGATCCGGTTTAGCCTATCGGCTAGATCAAATAGGATTAGTAACAACAACAACAACTACTACTTTTGACAAATCTTATGTATACTCGGTACATGCTACTCTCAATACGGTCAGCTATGTAAGAATCAGTAAGCCGATTTCTATATA
The DNA here is from genome assembly GCA_907164885.2 of Dolomedes plantarius. Lineage (NCBI taxonomy): Eukaryota > Metazoa > Arthropoda > Arachnida > Araneae > Dolomedidae > Dolomedes > Dolomedes plantarius. The sequence goes on along the minus strand of OU015490.1, from coordinate 179,671,610 downwards.
CGTTCTTCGCATAGTTCATTTTGGATTTGAATGATTCACAAGAAATACGTTGCGAAAAACATGAGCTGCAGGTGACACATATTTGTGCAGTTTTGTATTTTTCAGGTTACTCATTTCCAAAATTATATTTACAAAAGCACCTGCCCCATAACGAGTGTATTTCCAAGTCTAGAGTATCCAAGGTCTAGATCAGTGGTTCCCCAACCGGTGGTCCTTGGACCACCGGTTTGCGAGAGCCTCGGGAGTGGTCCCGCACCACATATAAAAAAACTGCCAAATAAATGGGGATTTTCAAATCAATGTTCATTGAACTAGATGGACCGAATAATCCGATGGATATACGGTGTTGAATTAAAATTTCTTAAAAGTTTAACATAATTATTTTATTATTAGAATATGATACGTTACAATGTGAGTACGGAAATCCTGTAATCCTTTTGCCTGAGAGATATTCTATACCCCCATAACCCCCAGAAGGCCCCCCTCCACCTCAAGTCGGCTTGGGTGGTGGTGGGGGGGTCGTACATGGTTCATTTTCTGGCTTAGTTGTCCGCAGACTTCTATGGTTTGGGAATCACTGGTCTAGATGCAGTCATAAGAGGTAAGGTACCTTCGCTTAAAAGCCAAGAGACTCGACAAACATTTCCCTATTTTCAATCATCAGTAGTTATGAAAATCCTTTATTAAACAATGTGAAAATTTTACTGTGAGTTAAATTCTCTTTTTTCTTTATAAATATGCCTCTAAATTTTTTTTAGCTTGAAGAGAAATTTTTTTAATTGCCTAAAATTTCAACAATTTTTTTTCGTTGTTATGTCACTGCGCACATGGTATTCTAGAAAAGTTGGCTAGAATACTATGATATTTTATACACATGCAAAGTAAACATGCATAATTAAAATGAGGGACTACTATTTCATTGCTATTATAAAAATTTTAATTACATTAAAATTTATCAAAAACATTTTTGAAATTAAAAAAATATTATTTTTAAATAATTTTTTCTCTATGAAGAACTAAGAATTTTGATTTCAAAGTTGGCCATTTTAAAGAAATATTATATAACTTAATTTTAAAGATATATTATATAACGAAAAAATGAGTACATTCATAAAGATACAGATACAAGTCTTCGCGCAGTGACAGAACATTGAAAATAAACAATGGTTGAAACATTAAAAAAAATAAAAAATTTTATCTACAAGCTAGAAAAAATTTAGAGCCATACTTGAAGTCTTTATTTGAATAGTGGTCCAACTCCACTTTTAAAAAAATGGAGTTAGCCTCACTTTTATGTTCATACAAGTCATTTCTATCTTATTTTTAAACTGATACACTTCCAGCTTATTTCTGCTACCAACAGAGGGCATTACAAATCAGACTTCAGCTGTCATTTCTCAGCACTCATTAGACTTTATGGCTCTCAAAATGGACAAGAATGGAGTTGGACCACTATTCAAATAAGGTCTTTGTTTATAAATATGAAAGGGTGTTTAACTCACAGCGAAATTTTCATATTTCTGAATATATGATTTTCATAACCACTGATGATTGAAAATAGAGATATATTTGTCGAGTCTGTTAGGTTAAAAATGTACCTAACCCATTAACTGTTAGTTGTCCCTTGGTCCAATACGGCATTTTTCAAGCAGCATCTATATCTAAACTGTTGTTGAAATGGAGGACAAAATGTTTGTTGTAAGCCGCATGGCTTACTTAAACTAGGGCCGAATTGCAAAACTTAATAATGAGGCAATTTCGAATTGAAGCCAACAGAGCTAGCTCCACAAGTAAAACGGATGGTATCCATTGTCCAAAGAGCTGACCAAATTGCCTTTCATTTAAGTCTTCTAGTTCGCTATATCCCCAGGATCCTGATCGTTGGCTAACTCGCATCTTATAAATGCAATGCAAATTAATTTTCAAAACATTTAATTCCTTATGTAGTTACGATAAAAGCAGTTCTGTAAATAGATGAGTCATAATGGCAAAATCCACCACAAAATTAAAACTGTAGAAAATGCACGTAAATGCCCCAGAAGTACAATCAAGCTCAAAATAAAGGAAGTAAAAGAATCAGAAGAGGAAAAGGAACCTAAGCATTGATAATTTTTGAAGAAAGTCTATATAATTTGTTTATATATTACAGTGCTTTTCGGGAATGTAAAATATTGATAAATGTATGTAACGTAGCTATAAGCACAAAAATGAATAACAAAGAAGCAAATACATCTTAAAATATGCAATAACCTCATTCGACATAACAAAGTCCAGGAAATCGATTAGCAAAATCTTTAGAATTTTATAAATTTGCTAAAATTTTATGAGATAGAAATCAACTCATCAGGAAAGTTTTTTATTAATCTTCGGCAAAGTGATGTAGACTCTCTAAATTTGTTCAACAATACATTTCAAACCTCATCACGATATTCGTTGAATTATTATTTTGTTATTGAAATTAAGTATGTTTTCCTGAACAGACTTCTTGTCTTTTCCCGCTTCTTTTTTCTTTTATCCAATAGATGGCGCCACACGTTTACTTTGAAATAATTTTAACCAATAGAGAAAAATATCTCTCTTGATTTCGAGTTAACTTACGAGTTACTGGTGATACGATTGACTGAAATTGCTCAACACGCTAAATGTGTCTTCAGAACTGTGAAATTGTATGTTTAAGTCTTTTGAAATCTACTGCATTTTGTGAGTTTTTTTCCCATGTTTATTTTCAATATTTCTCAAGAAAGAGGTATGAATTTCGAAATAAAATAGTGATTGGACTAGCTAAAAGAGTTACTCGGAATGCTACACAAGCATCAAAATGAATTAAAAGTCATTATTCCTAGGAAATCCCGAGGCTATCTAAAGAAAAATGTCGATCACAAACACAATGTTAGCAGAATCGTGAGTTACTTACGCAGCAATCTCTGAACTGTTTGGCGTCGACAGGTGAGGTGAAGTTCAGTCCCCAAGTGTCGCCGGTGGTCGGGTCTTTCCAGTACACAAAGCACTCTGACGCCTGTCCCAGACGAGTACCTGAATGGAGTTTAAAATATATTATATGACTAGCTGAAAACCCGTACTTCGTTACGGAGTACATTAAAATCAAACACAACAGTCAATGTATGCAATTGATGCCAAATATATATATATATATATATATATATATATATATACATACATATATCAATATATACATATATCTATAATATATATATATATATATATATATATATATATATATATATATATATATATATATATATATATATATATATATATATATATATATATATATAAATATAATAAATACAACGATCAATTTTACAATTGATGTAAAAAAACGAAAAAATATATTTATAAAAAAATCGTAATGGATATTTTTATACACAAAATAATGTAGCAGAAAATATTCATATTAAATCTAATAGAACTAAAGAATAGAGTACAGTTAATATTGTACAGTTTGAGGAACATTTCTTTTACTGCATTTTAATATTTTTTTGGATAATGTCGAATCGTCTGCAGCATTAGCAAGAAAAAAAAATATTTTTGTCTATTTCGTTGTTATGCACGTGACGCAAAATTAAAAAAAAAAAAAGAAACCACGTAATCAGCATTTAATAAATTAAATTCTAAAAATTAATCTTTAAAACTTCACCAAAAATTGGATAAGGGAGTTAAAGATTCGAAAAAGATTTCATTTTAAAGGAATTTTCATGATTTTTCTTGTGATATAAATTTTATAACCCTCAAATTATTATTTTAAATGAAAACTTAAAAAAAGTTACTAAAACAGCTTAAAAATTTAATTTAAAAAAAATTATGGGAATTTTTCAAAAATCTTTCTCAGTGCACCTCTACACTATAAGAAGAATCACCATGCATAATTTCAGCCCTTTAAGTCCAGTGGTTCGGTCTGTGCGTTATCTGTCAGTCAGTCAGTTACGGAACTGTTTTATATATATATATATATATATATATATATATGATGCCAAAATACTGCCGTTTCTCAAAATTCTATAATCATAACTAAGATAATCAGGGCAATAAAGACAAAAAAATAATTCAGTTAGTCTCTTCTAACTAAACTACCGCGGGTTATTAACGTAGGATTACTTATCGTTGGTTACCTTTTTGGTATGTATATACGTATGTATATAAATAAATAAATAAATAAATATATATATATATATATATATATATATATATATATATATATATATATATATATATGTCAAAATTTTGACACATTTTGGTACTTTTCTGTTTAACTGCTGTTTCCCAGTCTGCTTACCCAAGCGATACAGACTGGGTTTGGCGCGCTGTCAGAATTATAACTCGCCACAACGGATGGTTTTAGCGTCTATAATTTTGCTTTCCGGATGACCGTTATCGAGGAAAGTTATCCTATGTTAAAAAAATACGTTATAAGATTAACCCTTTGCCCGTGTGGATACTTTTTACAAGAATCAATCCCATGTGACGTAAAATATAGGCAAAGTGTTGATGCATTCGTTATGATACGTAAAAATCCCAAATTCAAGCAAGTTTTACACGTAATTGTCCGCTGATACATGTTCACAAATCTGGGAATAAGATGAGTACAAAAGAAACACCACTATTTTACGCCGTGAACCAATATCTGAAAGAACGCAGACTGGCTAATCAGAAAAATAATATTAAAAATTTCCAGAGAACATAATACGACAAATAAATCCTCATAACAGAAATACAAGTATTAATTTTGGTAGAATATATCAATAAGTTTCAAAATCTATTAACATTTCCGACATTTTTTGAAGAAAATGTATTCCACGGTGTTTATCTTTAAAATTGATGGAGTTAAAAACAAGGAAGTAAACAAGCTTTCTCATAAACCAATATACTTTAGGTAAAGAATATGGCAATACTTTACATCAAATGTATCATTACTTTTGGAAGTTTGTGTATTAAACTGTTGACAATTTTTTGCTCAGATCTCTCTCTCTCTCTCTCTCTCTCTCTCTCTCTCTATATATATATATATATATATATATATATATATATATATATATATATATATATATATATATATATATATATATATATAGGGTGGGCGAAAAGTCCTTGACACATTTCAGTTACCTCGATACACAATTCTCTCAGCGATGGATTGGACGAGATGGTCCACTAGTATGGCCACCTAGGTCTCCAGGTTTAACTCCGCTTGATTTTTTCTTGTGGGGATATGTCAAGGACAAAGTCTTCGCTTCGAAAATGACCGACATTACACAGCTCAAGACACAGATCATCGAAGTCACACGAGCTAGACGTCACTTCTAGATGTGACACGAGCTACGAAAGATGCCCATATCGAAATTTGGTAACAAGAAACTTGTTCTGTAAGGGTAACTATTAAAAAGTTTTTCATATAAAATGTCATTCTATGGACTTTTCGTCCTGTGGCGCCCTCTTTTGGCAGCAGTTCGAAATTTTCTGTTGATAAAAAAAAATTAACATTCTATTAAAGATGTGACTCCAAACTGAACTCTTTTATGGCAATTTCTATTTTATATATTATTTTCTGAAATGTGTCAAGGACTTTTCGCCCACCCTGTATATACTTACATACATACATACATATATATATATATATATATATATATATGTGTATGGCTTGGTACAAGAAGTACCTAAGTCAGTTTTTTCCAACAGGGATTTTTTTTGCTTATATCTCTCTAAAAAAATAAGTTAGACGTAAGAAGTACCCAAGTCTGTCCGATACTTTAAAAGTGTTTTCTAAACCATTGTACAACCTTAGGTACTTCTTACATTGAAAATAATATTTTTTTAAAGAGACATAAGCAAACGAAGTCATCTTGGAAAAAACTGACATAAACGCTTCTTGTACCAAGCCATAGATATATATATACATATACAATTTATGTAAATTTAAAATTTAGCTTTCCTTGAATTTGCAGCATAGTTTGTTAATTCTCTTTTCAGTTAAAAATAAGAGATAATACTTTCAATTTCTAGACATTGTACTTAAATAATTTATTTTCGGGGGCATAGCTTTTTGGATTACGAATGTATTGCTTTGGCATTTATTTCCTTTGAAAAGGGGGATCTTGACATTCATTTGCAGCTATTAAAACTGCTTTAAGCTGCTTATCTTTATTTTACAGCTGCAAAGTCTTGACTCAAGACATGACTAGAAAAGCGTTTCATTCAAGACAGAGTTGATCCGTACTAGAGTCAGTCGCTTTTGTTTAATGCTGTGAGAATCAAAAAATAGCAGAAAGAAAAGGTTATGGATCCCACTGAAACTGCTATCTCAAGAAATGCGTCTTGTTGGTTTTCGACATTTTGTTTCTGGAATTTCTTGTATCATTTCCCCATGGAAACTGGTGTGTGTGGGGGATTTTTTTTTCTCTTGCAGGGAGAATAATGTTGTCACATATTGATTTCATATTTTTCAACTGAACTGAAATCCCTATTATTCACGCTGTTTAATACGTGAGTGGGCACAAACAATCGAAAAATGGCCTTTATCCGACAATAAATTATCATTTTATGGATTTGAACAACGTTAGCTGATTTAAACATGGCTTAATGGACATAATGATGAAACGCTGCAATATTTTCGCTTTTATTCCTAGAAAAGTCTGTTGCAGTTTAATTGTGTTATATGTTGATATTTTCCACGAATATTTTATTTCAAACTAAGCAAAAAAAAAAAATGAAATTATCATCATTTTATCTAATGGAAATGTATCCGCAAGGACAATGCAACGACGTCTAGAGCAACGTGGACTGTTTGCACGGCCCATTATTGCGGCTTCTCTTCACACTGCAACATAGAGACGCGCGGCGACAGTGGTGTGCCCAACGACAAAACTGGATAGAGGAGTGGCATCACGTCGTCGTTTCAGGCGAGTCCCGATTCTGTGTGCAGCATCATCATGGACGCATCCGTGTGTGGAGGCACCGAGGAGAACCCACGTGGCCTGCTTGCATTCGTTATCGTCATACGGGTCCTGCACCTGGTGTGATGGTATAGTCAGCCATTGGGTACACGACACGAACACCTCTTGTTCTCGTTGTCGGTAATCTGAACGGTCAGCGTTACATTTATCAGGCCCGTGGCTGTGCCCTATCTTCGAGGCCTCGGAGACATTATCTTTCAACAAGATTACGCAAGACCGCATGTTGTCCGTCGTGCTCTGACCTACCTGGACACAGAGGGTGTTCGACTAATGCCCTGGACAGCACGTTCTCCAGATCTCGCCCCCATTGAAAACAGCTGGTCATGGCTTGTTAAGGGACTGGAACGCCACCGCTTTCCAGAAATTACGTTTGATGAAGTGTGGCATTGATTTGAAACAGCATGGAATAACTTGCTCGTATTTCTCATCCAAGCCCAGTTCGACTAGATAGATAACCGGGTTCTAGCCGATTTAGCTGCCAGAGACGACAGCTGTGTGTACTAATTTCGGACTCTGTACACCCCCAAATTATCTACAAATTTGATCATGTTTGCTTTCTATTATGCTGTATATGTACAATAAGTAAAGTTTCGTTATTTGCTTTCCTTCCTGGCGTTGCAATTTTAATGGCCAGCAGTGTGTTACTTAAGAGCTGTTTCGAGCAGTTCCAAGAAATTTTAGTAAATTTAATTTTTTTTTTATTTAATTCTTTTTTAAATCATATATATACATATATATATAAATCTCGATCGATGGAATTTTGATCGATCGTTTTCAGATCCATCGTTTTTCCGTATGTGTCGTTCATTTTATCCAGTCCCAACGATCATATTGCTTTGTTATGTTTACGCATCTATTGTTTTCCCGCATTTATCGTTCATTTCAATCGGTCCCTTGAAAAACGATAGATCGAGATTCCACTGTATATATATATATATATATATATACTCGTGTGTATTCATATGACTCAAAAATCTGTAACATGGTTTACAATATTAGACAAAAGCTTCTATCTCCGGTTTCCATGAGGTGAAGTCTTATATTTTTCTCCATTTTAGATCCAGGCGTTCTCAAGAGTTCCAAAAGTGTACATCTAACGCAATTTATTTGGGAAACTTAAAGTTACTTGCACTTTGCACATATCGTTTTTCGAATTTACTCTATCCTTAAAAAGTGAACTTGACATTAATTTGCAGATATCAAAACGGTTTTAAGCTTCTTATCTTTCTTTCACAGTTGCAAAACCGTGCCTCGAGACATGACGCGAAAAATACTTTATTCCGTTCGTAGATCTCGCTCTCTCGAGCTTATATTGCCTAATGTTCTGGAATCAAAAGTATATGGAAGTATTAAACGACGTGAAATATACTTTTATAAGAAAAGATTATCTATTTAGTTTTGGAGCTTCTGTCCTTATATTAGATTTTTGATGATATACGAATAATTCTAGATTTTTGAATAACGCAATACTTTTAAGCTTTTACACAACTATTACCAACACATACACACACACATATAATATATATATATATATATATATATATATATATATATATATATATATATATATATATATATATATATATATATATATATATATATATATATAGATAGATACATATATTTATTTATTTATTTGTGTAATGCTAGGTACGTAAACTATAATTAACTATCTTTTTTAGGTCGGTTGGTGCTAAATCTAAAGGAATTAATATGAATAAATAATTATTAAACGAGATATTAGTCTGATGGGAAACGAGATTGCCAATAGATGGCGTTACGATGCCTATCTTTTAGGTTTTTGGGAGCCTAGCCTTGAGCGAATCGCAGAAGATTGCGACATATTCTCGAATGTTCGAAAGAGCATGAGATTGAATCTTCAGTCACAGGACGCTGACTAAAGCCCGTGCCTTTGATTAGGCGGCAAAAAGAACAAAGATTAGATTAGGTAGGTTAGTCGTTCACTGCGGACGCGCCTATCGTGAGCTGAGATGATCAGGGAAATAGCGGTAGCTGATTCAATTGAGTTAATTAGTGCTAATAAAGTTCTTTAATTGTTATTTAAATAGTGTTTATTTGGCACAGGCCTTAATGATGACTGCCTTTTAGAATAATTATTTAGATAAATATTACGCGGTGTAAGCACCGTGTCATATCACACATACACACACACACACTCATATATATATATATATATATATATATATATATATATATATATATATATATATATATATATATATATATATATATATATATATATATATATATATATATATATATTATGTATAGTCTGTATATATATTTATGTATATCTTTGTCGGATTGATCGTCATATGCATCATGTCCTACTTTTTACTATTCCTAAACAGCAACTCCCTTTTAGAGTAATAAACATCGTGTAATTTGTCGTGTAACACCAGGAAATAAACGCAATGGGTCCATTACCTTAGGGTACACGGATTTTATACCCATAACTTAGTCCTACAGTGATGTATTTCTTGAAGGAGGTCAGTACTGCACAATATGTAAAACTTAATAAATTGGTTTGTTATTAAATATTGGAATAGGGAATATATAACCTTTAAAGCATTTTTAATACATGTAGCAAATTTATTTGTATGTATAAAACTTCCAGGAACCAAACTTAGAAGGCCTACCAAATATGCAAAGAAACCGCTTCCATAAAACTCTCTCTCCTCTTGCCCCATGGCAAACGATTAGAAGTTAAAATAACGTATCTCATTCACAGAAATCCCTATGTGTCATTTACGAAGAAAAACGCTCAGGGAAAACCGGGATGAAAAACGGAAGGAACCATGATGCTTCGGAGTCAAGTGTTCGGGGAACTCGAGTGTCTCGTTCGCTCAATAAGCTTGACAAATCGAAGTCAGAAGAAGGGGCAGTGAGACTTAATGGGAAGTCGATAGTTTAAAAGATGATTATCTGAAAGTAAGATGCATTCCATACATGCTTTTGTCCCCAGAGCTATAAATTTTTACACATTTTTATATGCCTAACTGTATGTATGCATTCACATCTTTAGATATACAAACAAACACACACACACACACATCTATATATCATATATATATATATATATATATATATATATATATATATATATATATATATGTGTGTGCGTGTGTGTGTGTGTGTGTGTTTGTTTGTTTGTGTGTGTTTGTTTGTTTGTGCGTGTGTGTATGTATGCATATATGTATATATCTGTATATATATGTGTATATGTATATATATATATATATATATATATATATATATATATATATATATATATATATATATATATATGTGTGTGTGTGTGTGTGTGTGTGTGTGTGTGTGTGTGTGTGTGTGTGTGCGTGTGTGTGTGAGGCTAAAAATATGGGGTGGGGGGCGATCGCGTGACCTTAAAACTGGATTTAGTTATTAAAATATAGGATTAACAATTTAAAAATCTGGGAGTTCAAATAAGCGGCATAAGGCATTGCAGTGAAAATAGAATTAATGTGTTCGACTTAATTCAATTTCCGAAGAACCGAGGAGAATTTTAGGTAGATGTAGCCTTGAGTTGGCGCTAAGAAAGGAAATGCTTAGATCAGCGAAAGGATCATGTACGTTATGACGAAATGAATAAGTAATGAGCGTCACTAAGCATTGGTTTAAGGTTGAAACAAAGGAAATCTTCAGAGCTATAGGGAATTAGGAAATGATAGGACGTGCCACTTGGCGGTACGCGTTTTGGGAAGGAATGGGAATCAATTTATTTTAATTATGGAGCTGAGTAATTAATTATGAGCTAAGAAAGATATTTAGGAAAGTCAACTAGACTGGTGTTTGGCTAATCGTGTCAACACCTTGACTGGACTGATGGAATTTATTAAGTTATGAGTGTCCTCGCCACCGGATCACGGACTGCAAGATGATTCTCAGGATGTTTGGAATAATGTGTTAATAGGATTGGGTTTGATATATTTTTATATATACAGATATTTGATATATTTTTATATATACAGGGTGTCCATAATTAAACTTCCCTACTTTAAAGTTGTTTACAATCGAAAATATTGTTCAGAAAGTTATGAAATTTTGTGTATGACATATTGAAGGGATGGGAATTTGTTTGAGCGAATAAAAAAATTAGTTCAAAATTTCACCACCAGAGGGCGTTTTTGATGATTTATACATTTACCAACATTTACTATAGTTAAAAAATGTATTACAACAAGACATGTTCAACATGACGGCCGTCATTTTCAGTTACCATTTGAAATCATAAGATAGCATTTTCTACAGTTGACCGCAGTTGGTCCGGGGAAATGCTGAGAACATGTCGTGAAATGCTGTCTTTCACATCAGGTATAGTTCTTGGTTTATCAAGACTGACTAGATGTTTCACATGCCCCCAAAGCCAAAAGCCGCATGGGTTGAGGTTTGAGGATCGGGGAGGCCACACATTAGGAAAGTGGCGGCTGATGACATGTTCTTCTGTAAAGGGATTTTTGAGAACGTTCTTAACAAGGAGGCTAATGTGCGGAGGAGCTCCATCTTGCATAAAATTTGTGCGTGAAAGGCACTGACTCGATTGCAGATCCGGAACAATGTTATTCAGTAACAAGGATGGCTATCGCTCCCTGGTGACCGAGCATGTTACTGGACTTCTAGGATTTAATTCCTCGATGAAATACGGGCCGAGAATAAAAAATGCAGAAAATCCATACCATACGGTTACTTTAGGTGAATGCATCGGAACATCTATGATTAAAGGCTGATTTTCTGGTTCCCAAATTCGGCAGTTGTAAGTATTCACCAAACCATCCAAATAAAAGTGTGCTTCGTCTGTCCAAAGGATATTCCAAGGCCATTCTGCATCAACCTCAAAGCGAGCAAGAAACTGAAGTGAGAACCGCTGTCGAGTCTCGAAATCATGTGTAAGCAACCTTTGCACAAATTGAAGTTTGTACGGATAATACCAGAGGATATTCCGCAAGACCTTCTGGACAGTTGAACGGGGCAAATCGAATGCTTCTGTCAAACGATGGACACTAGTACTAGCCTGTTCATTGGAAGCTTTATCCTCTTCCACCTGAAACGTAATCTTCTCTACAGCTTCTGAGGAAACAGGTTTCCTTCCTCTTTCAGAACGAGTGTTAAAAGAACCAGTTTCTTCAAATTTGGCCACCATTAATCGGAGACCTTTAACAGTCAATGGACGTTTTCGTATCCCTTTCAAACTGAGAAATTTTTGTAGAGTAACTAGTGCTGAATTATCTTTTTGGTAAAACAATTTTACTAACAAAGTTCGATCAGGTTATTCTAACGATGACATTCATTTTTTCAATAGCAAGCGCGCTGAAAACAAAATCTCCATGAAAATTTCTAGGTTTTATAACAGCTTCTGCTCTACGTCGACAAAAATTAATTGGCATATTTCTTTCCTCTTCGT
>OU015490.1:179616699-179651699 GCA_907164885.2 Dolomedes plantarius | reverse complement strand
ATGCGTAATCAATTGCGTTTAAATTTTCGTTCCCGTCCCGGCCGATAGATGGTTGCACCATTCTACAAAACAAAATTAACTGAAAGTGATTTCAATTATGCTTAAAGATGGCTAAAAGTACCAAAATAATGCATTGCCATCGTGTTCAGAGCTATTCTAAAAGTTTCAAATGTCTAGCTAGTCGGGAAGTTAGTTAAAATTCGATTGCAAGATTTGTACTGGACAAACACACAAACAAACAAACAAACAAACAAACAAGAAAGCGAGTTAATTAAAGCATGGTAATAAGACCAATCAGATTAATATATACCACGTTATGTGGAAACCGCGTTGTAAGAATCTCAGAATTGATACAAATTTAATGAATTCGTACCGCATTATATAGAATCTCGGAAATAAATACGTAAATTGTACATAAATCAGACCTATTCAGACCTACATAAAAACTGCATTCTCAAAGCATCAAGTCGTGATTGATAGGGTTAATAAATAAAATTTTACAATATAAATGGCAATGAATATGTAGGTTTTTACATATTTGAATTAAGGCATATTGAATTAATACATAGCTCATATAATAAAATTATAAACTAAAAAATTGTTTCCAAGAAAAAACTTAATTTGATACATATTAGCTGTACGAAAAACGCGTTATAAAAACACCGTCCTATAGGAGACTTGACTGTAAAAGATTGCTCACTTATTATGAAGACTCTCACAAACATTTACAAACATACTATAACCGTTTGTTATGCCACCATATTTTCAAATTCACCTCATAATAGCCTTTTTAATTTACTGATACAATAATTTTTTTTACTATTAATATTTATATCTTCATTTATGCCTATTTAAATGTTAATTGTATCCCTTAGTAAAAAATAAATATACAATCTTTGACTCTTTATTTTAGAAAAGTTAGTCAAAATTAGTCTTGATGTACTCGACATGAATTAAAGTAATCGAAATTTTTTTTATCGAAACAAGCTTTATTCGAAAATTTCTTAGTTTAGTGTATAGACCTTGCCATTTAGCTCTCTTAATCAGTAAGTCCTGGTATTTCTTTTTTTTGGGGGGGGGGCTAGAACTGATACATAATTATAGTAGAACATATACCGGGTGAGCAAAAAGTCCGTATAAACTTTAAAAATTCATAAAAACCGGAAAAATAACCAAAATAAAAAAAGGTTTGCAGGGTTAGCACAGCTAGGTCACGGGATAATTTTTTTAAGACAGGAAAAAAAAACTCAAAAAACAGCCGACAGATGGCGCTGGTACGAGCGAATTCTGTGGAAATATGCAAATGAGATGTGTTATAAGAACGTACGCTCCTAATCCACAACCAGTTCACCGTTGTTCCGAGATCCGCCGAGAATTCTCATGTATACATCCGGACCTGCTGCACTCTGCCGTTGCTGGATTTGTGACCAGTCTGCAATGCCTTATCCCCTGTGGTGGGGTCATGTGGAACACCTACTGCTGTAATAAACGATTTAGAAGCATTCTTTTCGTTATTTACGTATCTTTTCTTTGACTTGTGAAAGTCAGCGCCACCTGTCGGCTGTTTTTTGAGTTATTTTTCTTCTTGTCTCAAAAAAAGTCTCGTTACTTAGCGATGCTAACTCTGCTAAACTTTATTTTATTTTGGTTATTTTTCAGGTTTTTATGAATTTTTAAAGTTTATACGGACTTTTTTCCCACCCGGTACACAAACTAACATACTAGAAATAACATACAAACTAACATACTAGAACATATACAGCTTCACGAACCATATGTTTCAAGAGTCTTGGTTACTCGCAAATTTAATTTATATTTTTTATATACTAATTTTTGGTATTTAGTAATATAATTCAGAAGTTTAGTTAATAATATCGCCCATTTTCACATTTATAACTAGACAACATATTATCTACTGGGTTTAGATGTTGAAAAACTTTAATTGTATATCCAAATACCTGCATTTTTCGTATAGGCTTTTGTAAACATCATAACGGAAAACTTAGAAGCATATAATGAATATTTGTTTTTATAAGGTTAGTTTTACTAAAGAAAGGTTGGTAAAATCAGTATATTGTAAACTGAGGTTATACATAATTTTCTGTAGCTTCATGAACCCTATGTTTCAAGAGTCTTGATTACTCGCAAATTTAATTTGCCTTTTTTACCATGTTTTTATTAACTCGCTTTCTGTTTGTGTGTGTGTTTGTCCTGTACAAATCTTGCAATCAATTTTTAACTAGCTAGACATTTGAAACTTTTAGAATAGCTCAGAACATCATGACAATGCATTACTTTAATACTTTTAGCTATCTTTGATTCACTTTCAGTTAATTTTGAATTGCAGACTGGTGCAGCCATCTATCGGCCAAGAAGGAAACGAAAAGTTAAACGCAAGTTAACTTCCAATTAACTTAATTTTCTTTCAAGTTGATGGAATAATTCATCAAAAAATGTTTAAAAAAGTATTTATTAATACATGGAATTGTCAAGTTTATATGATTCAACAGAAAATTTAAAAACATGGTGTATAAAAAGTTCTTTTTATCTTGTAATTATTATGTAATGTATTTAGTTACATAATCTAGAAGATTAGTTAATAATATCACCAATTTCCATATTTACAACTAGACAGCCTGTTATCTACTGGGTTCCGATGGTGAAAAACTTTGATTGTACAGATATTCCTCGACTTGTGACCGCTCGACTAACGACCTCTCGCACTTATGACCGAAACTTTTATTTTTTTAACCTTTAATTTTTTTCTCTCAAACATATTGGTCCTCGAATGTATAGTACATACTTATCTGTATTAAATAATTATAAAAAAATACAATGCAATATTCTGCAATACTGCAAAAATTTATGACACAATAATAAAAATGTATGATGCAACTACCATCAAACTAGCTTGGATAACTTATTTAAGGGGTCAGTGGACCTTCAAAACTAACTTTTTTTGTTTCGAATGGATTTGGTTGAAATTTGAATATGAGATTAGTACCATAGATATGTAAAAGTGGTTAAAATTTAAAGATGAAATATTAATAATTTATGAATTATGAATTATGAATTTATCAAAAATTGGCCTCATTAAAAATGTTCCATGCGCATTTCATTTGCATATAATATGGTAATTTTTATTTTCAAGATACCTTATAGAACAAACAATGAAACTTATTGCTTATTTTAAGCATTCATTAAAAATATAAAGAGAAAAAAATAATAACAGTGAAAACACCCTTTTTATGACGCAAAATACCTATAAATCATCTTTTCAAGTACAAAATTTACTAATTCTGAGCTACGAAGCATAATTTTTTTGAATAATATTTATTTGATATACAGTTAAGGATATAAAATTTAAATTTCAAAGCAATAGGATAATTAGAAATGCGCCTGGAGCAGTTTGAATATTCGTATGACATGAAAATTTTTATTTTGAGAAAAACACATTTAAAGTTATTGCTATTAGTACCCCCATAATTAAATACAAAAGCCTATAACTAGGAAAGTAATCACAGAAATTAAAAATTATTTTTGCAACACATTCCTACTCGTCTGTAGTTTCACAATTCAATAAAATAAAGTAAATCGAATTTTTGGACAAATTTCACAATTTTGAAAGTCCACAGTCCCCTTAAAAAAAAACTTGCAACGTATCTTCAGTCACAAATTCTGAACCAATGAGCGATGGCGAATAATAATTTATGTCTTCTAAATAAAGTATAATGTATTTTAAATTACGTATGTATGAAAGTTAAAAAAAAAAATTTTGTACATACACACAAAAAAAAAAAAAAATGTTTGAAGCTCGACTTACGACCAAATCAACTTACGACCAATATCTCTGTTGTAAAAATTGACCGTAGCGTTCCAAACCAAACCAAACCAAACCAAACGACCAATATATCGGTCGTAAGTCGAGGAATATCTGTATTTCCAAACACCTGCAATTTTCGTATAAGCTTTCATACGCATCATTACGGAAAAACTTAGAAACATAATGAATACGTGTTTTTAAAAGGTTAGTTTTACTATAGAAACGTAGTAAAATCAGTATATTGTAAACCAGGGTTATCGTAACCAAAGTATGCCTCATATAATATTTTTTTATTCAATACAGAAATCTCTTTCATAATTCACACCTTAGATTAACATATAAAGTATATTTTAGATTTATATGGGGTAATTTATAGCGCTACCCTTTGCTATATTTGAAAGAAATATTTTGAAAATTTAGGGTAAATTTTTATTAATTACTATTAACTTTTAACCATATTTTTCCTAATGACATATAGTTATAAATTAAGGTTACGTAACTTTAATATTTTCCATGGTTACGGAAACCAAACTATGCCTCATATCATATTTTTTTATTCAGTACAGAAATCTCTTTTATAATTCGCACCTTAGATTAGCATATAAAGTATATTTTAGATTTTATGGGGTAATTTCCTGCGCTACCCTTTGCCATATTTGAAAGAAATATTTTGAAAATTAAGGGTAAATTTTTATTAATTACTATTAACTTTTAACCATATTTTTTCTAATGATATATAGTTATAAATTAAGATTAAGTAACATTAATATTTATCACTAAATCCGCAAATATCTTTTGATTAAAATTTTCGGGGTTACCACGCAATTATTATGCGGCACTGCAAAAGGAAAGAAATAGCTCTACAAAATAATCACAACAAAGAAGGAGAATACATTTTAGTTCCACGCAGCCCCCTACTTATCATCCTTTGTTTTTCCTCCCGCGACCCCTCGCTCTGGTTCGACCCCCTTCCCAAATTTGCAATTCATGTATTCGAAAGAGTCTTCCCTCTGCTCCCTTCCATTCTAAGGCAGAGATCGAAATCATGCATTAAACAAGAGACCTTGTTCGGTTGAAATGTCTACAATTCATGCATTGAGGGATGCATCCTTAAAGAGGAATGGGGGGGGGGAGGCATAAACAAAACTTTTCTCTCGAAGCTTCTAAATGCCGAGTATTTTTCGGAACCGCAGGATTTGCAGTTTGGAAAAGGGTTTTTTGGGAAGTTCATATGGAGATGGTTAGCAATTCTGGAATGTGCGGGATGTGAATGGATTTTTGCAAGGGTTAAGAGATTTTGAAGTAAATCGGATTAACGCTTAGATTTCAACACTCTTATTTGGTAAAATTTGAAAATTACTTACGATTAACTTGTGATAAAACGTTAGAATACTACGTCTCGTAATCCCCAATAGAAGTAAAGCTAGATTCGGATTTATTTTTATCGTCTTTCGAAGCAATTGAGAAATGCCCTAACATCCGAAATAGAAATTTTTTTCTAAAATGACAACTATAGTTTCTAATTAATAACATTAAGCCCCTAGATTCACTTCATGAGGTAAACATTCCCCACAAATGATAAACATACAAAGAATGTAAACAAAGCATTTATAATCGGTTAGAAAGCCCTAAGACTTCAGTGTATACTTGAATAGAGGCAAAGCGTACTTGGAGAGATGACTATACGAGTAAATCAGTACATTCAGTAAATCAGTACAATCACTAAATCTAAACATTTCAGGGTCTAATGTGTTTCAGGTACAGGGAAATCGAAATTTACTGAGTCATTTGTAAACATAGGACGAAAAGGCATTTTTTATCTGGAGTGTCTCTGAGCTGAGCATTCTGGACAAATATCTGCATTTCTCGTGACAAGCAGTCTGAAATCAGTCGCCTTTAGTGTCATTCCTCAAGATTCTTGACCTCCAAATTTGAATTAAAATTTCGGTAAAAATACTTTTCTTAATGGCTGATTTAGAAGACATACAATAAACAGACTTGTCGTAAAAGGAGATTTGAGAAGAGTTTGGATATTTAACAGTTTTCTTTTATCAGTAAACTTCAATCATGTTAAGAACCCAATAACCTGCAATCTACTTATTTAATCTACATTTCATCTTGTTCTGTACAGTTAAGACCAACTCTGAGGTAGCTCCGTGGTACCGCGTTGAGCTTTGGACTGGGGTTGCTCGGTTCGAATCCCGACAACACCATTTAATACCTTCGGGTCTAGGTCGAATAAGAGCATGCTAAATCTAACCGGAAATTCCTTCTATGAGGTCAGAGAGGGTGAGAGGAGGTACGAGCCGACCCCATGTCACCTATGGGGACGCTCAGTCAAATTGTAGTGGCAGCCTATTCACCGGCAAGAATACAATACCGGAAAGCCTATGTTGGGTCCTTTCTGGTGCATTGGAAATAATAGTTTTAGTTCTTTTTCAAGCCTTAGAACGTTAGGTTTCGAGACAATACCGCTTGTTCTACGGATGTGACTGGCTTAAATGTAAAACTAAAGGGGTGTGCTTGATATAAGTATAATTGGCCAGTGTTATGCAGCAAGTAACCATTCCGCAATACCTTGAGACTGATAAAATTGAGTTTTAGTGAAGCATTAAATTAAAAATTCCAGTTGCTGATGGTTAGTCCTCCAGTTATTAAAATATTAATATTTGGCCTAGAATAATAGTAATGTTTTTTTCAGATAGCTAACGCGCACCCTACCAGGTATTCAAATGAACTTTTAAAATTTTGTCGGTTAGTTACTTGTTAAATAACACTGCCAAAATAACCTCTGAAAATCACACCTAATGCTCTATGGGCAGCAGAAGAGCTATAATTATTACTTAAAAAACAGTTTAAATTTTTAGTTTGAATTAGGAATTTTAGGTAGTGTTTTACTGGTTTGAATTTTAGAGAATTAGAAAATCATCTACAGTGATGCTAAAAAGAGCTTTAATGATTGGCAATTTCGTAAGAGATGAGTCAATCTGTCAATGATGTTAATAAACAGTTTGTCGCTCAGTTCAAAATGTATTTAAACTGTGAATTTACAGGGGAATCTTTTTTTTAATATAATGATAATATGATCTTAGTAATAGTAGTTTCATTTTACATAAAAATAATTACATTATTTAACTGAAATTTTTCAGTTTGCATTTAACAATATTCATAAGAGAAATTTGACTTCACAAACCCCAAAGAGCTAACTATATGGATAGTAATTTCACTCGTATATGCAAAAATAAAATCAGAAAATCATCGTAATAAATGTTTTAATTAGCATTATATTATTAACACTCGAAAATATTTAACGAGATCTAAATTCTTACCATAACAAACATTGAAGTCAAGAAAAATTGTATTGACAATCAATTTGCTTTTTTGCTCATTTGAAGTTTATCATGTAAATATCAAGTTTAATGTAATTAAATGAATCATTGATTCTGTATTATATAGATTAAATTCGTCTTTTTTATGGATTGCATGATAAATAGCAGATATAAATTTCTATCAAATAACAACAAACACTTATTTTTATAATGACATTGTTCAAGATCCGATGCCGTTATCAGTGGAATTGACCAATAGTGAAAAAAAAACAAAAAGATTAGTTTATATTTTTAACTCAAACTGTCGTAACTATAAAATTAGTACGGACATGAATGAATTATATATCTTCCTTAGTTTAAAATATCGAGTAATATAGAAGAGATTTCTTTGGAGATTAAAGTTTAAATAAACAAATATCGTATGAATTTTTGAGGAGCAGACTTAAATCCTTTGCTTAAAATATTTTCTTCTAATAGCACTTCAAAAGTTGATATATTTCATCCCCTTTCAAACGGTTAATTTGAGTTAAATAAAAGCATGAATGCAAAATTTCATGATTTTATCTAATTCATTTTATGTGTTTAAAGGCGCATTAGATTATAATAATTCTTTAAAGTAATTCTGAGAATAATTTTACGAAAATAAAAGTACATTACTCGTGAGAATTTTGCAGTATTGCAATAGACATTCGGCAAGATTTGCGCTGTTTTTTTGTAGATTACAAGTAGGTAATCTGCACTAGGTATTATGCCATCGTAGAAAATGTCATTGTCTTTCCCCTGGGACATGTCTCAAAGTAAAATATCCTATACCACCAAGTAGAAAAGTATTTAGCGATACTTATAGCAAAAGTAAAATCGGCTAATGGCACAAGTTAAATTTTTCCCCAAATATATAATCTCTAGAGTAAATTATTGCACGAAATAAGAGTTAGGTTTCCTGAAATTAAAGATATAAAAAGCTTTTTGAATATTATACAGGTTTCATTACCCTTTATGACTTTACCGTAAAAATATGTTTACAGTGACGTTAAAGGTAAAGTACTAAATCCCCAGAATTTTACCATTTATTTAATGGTAATCTTTTCGAATAAATACAGCGAGTATATAAGATTAAATGGATTTGTTTCTATAAATATGTGTGAAACATATAACATTATATTAATATAAACAATTCAACATAAGCATAAAAATAAAAAAACGGCCATAGACTGCCAAACAAATTAACTTAAAACCTACCCTAGCGTTTGAAATTTATAACTTGCTCTGTTGGTAAATTTATTTTTAGTTATATTTAAACATACAAGATAAACTGAGAGTTACAGTAAGAAGTGAATGGTAATTTACTTTTTGCATTTAAAAATATATTTGCTTAATCACCATTTTAACCCCATGCAGATTTATCGCAGAAGTGAACATGCATTATAGATGAAAAATGTTCTTTTATACAAGTATAGTTATTAATGCCGCTCCCTAAACCAAATCTCTCAACCAATTATAGTGATTAATAACGTTTAACTAAACCATCCAATTCTTTTATCCTTAAATATTCACAAACAGGACAAGATACCTTTAACCTCGTTTCCTTATAAGCTTTCAATATTTTACTGTATACATGAGTATATTTAATATTGTTTTTTACGACATTGATGCCACTTAGAATTCACAAATAAGTATTTTGGAGAAGAATAAGACTTGTTTATCAAAAATTTGTTCAAAATAAATAAGATTTTTCAAAATTCTCCCTTTTCGCATTATTTTTTTCTGATTTTTTCAAAATTTCTCAGAATTGCTACTGGAAATGTTTGTAATAAAACTATGCATAGTTCTTTAAAACCACAAATATTTTTCAAATTTACAGACCATGAAAAAAAGTAAAAACACAAAATACATAAAAAAAATTTTCAGGTAGTCTCTTCTAACGAAACTACCGCGGATTATTAACGTAGGATTACTTGTCGTTGCTTACCTCTTTTGTATTTATATATGTATGTAGGTGTTATGTATATATGCATCTATCTATCTATCTACCTATTTATATATATATATATATATATATATATATATATATATATATATATATACACTCATGGACAAAAAAATTAGCGCACCAAGAAATAATTGCGGGATCGTAACGAAACTTGCAATGAAGGTACATGTCGGGGAGATATGCAAATGATTAGAAATGCAGCGTGATTGCGCATTATGTATAGCCGGTAGAGGGCGTTGAACATCGTACTCTGTGGAGTATAAAACAGGTAACCAAAGCTTGTTTGAGTGTGCTGAATCATTTACAAAGGAAGAGCTGAGATAGACATGCCATTACGCCGTGTTCGAAGACAATATAAGCAGTTGTCGCAGTTTGAGAGGGGGAGAATCGTCGGGATGATGGAAGCTGGGTGGTCAGCTAGGCGAGTAGCTCGTCCATTAGGCCGCTCTGATTGTGTTGTGAGGAGGTGTTGGGACCAGTGGACCCGAGAGATGTCATGTACACGAAGACCAGGCTCAGGACGCCCTCGACAGACCAGTCGTCGAGAAGACAGCCACATCGTAAGAAATGCACGCGTACAGCTAACTGCTTCATCGGCGGCCATCCAGGCACAGGTAGCACCTTTACTAGGGGCCTCTGTGTCTTCTCGAACCATACGAAGGCGCCTGGCTGAAGGACAGTTGGTATCGTGGCGCCCATTACGTGTGCTGCCCTTGACGCCCACCCATCGACGCCTCCGTTTGGAGTTTTGCCGCGCACGAGGAAACTGGACTGCAGCGGAATGGAACCAGGTCGTCTTTAGCGACAAATCCAGATTCAATCTCGGCAGTGATGACAATCGTGTTCGTGTGTGGAGAGCCCGTTGTGAACGCTTCAATCCTGCCTTTGCTGTACAGCGACACATCGCTCCCACAGCTGGTGTGATGGTATGGGGTGCCATTGCATACAATACACGGTCACCCCTAGTATTGTTCCGTGGCACCATGACAGCCCAGCGGTATGTTCCTGAAATCCTGCAACCATATGTGTTGCCACTCATGCAACGGCTCCCAGGAGCCATTTTTCAACAAGACAATGCTCGGCCTCATACGGCAAGGGTGTCCCAAGACTGTCTCCGCACTGTTACTACCCTTCCTTGGCCTGCCCGATCCCCAGATTTGTCTCCAATCGAGCATATCTGGGATCATTTGGGACGACGAGTTGGGCATCCCACGAGTTTGAACGAACTACAGTCAAGGTTACAGCAAATATGGAACGAAATGTCTCAAGACATCATACAGAACTTGTATGACTCAATGCCCGATCGTATCGCATCGTGCATTCGCGCTTGAGGGGGTCCAAT
Source organism: Dolomedes plantarius (assembly GCA_907164885.2). Lineage (NCBI taxonomy): Eukaryota > Metazoa > Arthropoda > Arachnida > Araneae > Dolomedidae > Dolomedes > Dolomedes plantarius. Next base: position 179,641,215 of record OU015490.1, on the reverse strand, counting down.
GGAGTATTAACTCCTCCGTTCTTTTGCCTTTTTCTCTGAAATAAATTATCCTTTTTCTTTGATTTTCTTATCATTTACTTATATCAAAGTAGTCATTACGTATGTAAAATTTCGTTTCATTTTGACGACTCCTTCTTGGTGCGCTAATTTTTTTTACTTCTTGTCCAAGCAAACAAACTGGGTTTGGCGAACAGCCAAAATTATAATTCGCGACGTAGGACATCTGAAATTGTGCTTCTGGAGGACCGTTATGGAGGAACGTAATCTTACGTTAAAAATAAACAGAGTGAAAAAAAAATTAAGACAAAGCGGCTGTTCCGTTCAACTGATCGAGTTGAGATTTCAGATATATTTATTCAGAGGTATGAGCTCGAGATTCTGTGAACGGCAAATAAGTGGCACTCACGGTTACGGTTATAGGTACAGAAACTTGAAATTTTCGAAAGGTAACGCCCACTTTTTCCCGTCGCAAAATGTTCAGCGCATGCGAAAACCCTAAAGAGCTTTGGAACGGTATGTGTATCACAAAAAACGAACGCGTTATGCACGCACAAAAAACAACTCTTTGAACGGCCCACATAAACACGACCGGGGCGCACGGGGGAAATTTGCATATGACAGAGGCAAGACACCAATCACTGACGACAACACAGATCGGACAAAAGAAAACTTTTTTTTGGATTACATATTTTCCACATAGATGCCATCACAAGTCGTTCGAAGAGTTTTTTTTTTATGCGTGAATGACGCTTCCCTTTTTGTGATACACGTACCGTTCCAACACTGTTTAGGGTTTTCGCATGCGCTGAGCATTTTGCGACGGGAATAAGTGGGCATTGCCATTCGAAAATTTCGAGTTTCTGTACCTATAACAGTAACCGTGAGTGCCACATGGTCACAGAATCTCCAGCTCATACCTCTGAATAAATATATGTGAAATCTCATCTCGATCGGTTGAACGGAACAGCCGCTAGAGGTTCATATATCGGCAAAGTTTTTTTATGACCACCCTGTATATAGGGCAAACTTATATTTAAAAAATTCAGTTTTTAAATGATACGAGATGTGCATTGAGAATTTTGAAAAATGTTAGCTTCTTTGAAAAAGAGTTTGAAAAGAAGTCCTTATCCTGGCCCAAAATCCTTATTTTGAATTCTAAGGTTCTTGAATGTAGTAAAAAATTACAAGATAAAAAGAACTTTTTATATACCATGTTTTAATATTTTCTGTTGAATCATATAAACTTGACAATTCTGTGTATTAATAAATACTTTTTAAAAAATTTTTGATGAATTATCCCATCAACTTGAAAGAAAATGAAGTTAATTGGAAGTTAACGTTTAACTTCCGAGAAAACACCAACGAAGTCCGTTGAACGAAAAGTTAATTGCGTTTAACTTTTCGTTCCCGTTCCGGCCGATAGATGGCTGCATCAGTCAACAATACAAAACTCACTGAAAATGAATTCAATCCTTCTTAAAGATGGCTAAAAGTATTAAAATAATGCATTGTCATGATGTTCTGAGCTATTCTAAAAGTTTCATATGTGTAGCTAGTCCGGAAGTTAGTTAAAAATCGATTGCAAGATTTGAACTGGACAAACACACGAACACACAAACACACAAACAATCAAGAAAGCGAGTTAATAAAAACATGTAAATAATATCAGTTATTATCATTTTGTATATAGAGTTCAAAATTGAAAGTTAAAATATTCGAGGTTGAAGGTCCCTCGTCCATTAAAATCTCAAAAGTGATAACTTTAATCAACGCCTTACGCTTCAAGCATGTGAAGCATTTATACAGCATCTAAAGGCGGACAGTTTCGACAAATAAATCCTAGAGTTTTGTCAAAGAACATCAGTCTGGCTTCTTAATGAAACACAACAACACAGCGACATCACAGCGACAGTTTATAGTCAGATTCACGTGAAAGTTCCAGAAGAAGATATAATCGTGTTTTTAAACGCAAATAAGAAGAAAAAAATAGTTTCAGAGGCTCCATTCTCTCCGCAGTGTACATTTAAATGACTGTCTTTGTTGATGTGTTGCTGTAGCGATGCAATTAACATTCCGCCAGCATCACAAATGCCGGAAATGCTTTGAAGGAACGTTAATGAAAGGAGCATATTTCAGGTTTAGCTATGCCTGTTAAGTCTGCTAACGAAAATGAATTAGTATTTCAACGTTCAGTTAATGGGGGGAATCCCGTTTGGCATAAGAAGCAGCGGCAATTTAGCGCATGAATAGAGAGAGGTATTTGCATGTTTTCGAGTATTTATACTAGAGACATTTACATACATACGTGCATCCATAGAAATAATGGCCGATTAAAGAAATTTGGAAGCCTTTGCCACTAATGCTTAACACTAGTCTTACCATATGTCCTTTTTTGAACCTGTTTGTCGTGGTTTCAAGGAACTTGCCAGGGTAGTACCTTCTAGATAGATCTCGTAGGTTTGTTCAGTTTGTGAATGAGGCACTTTGCCAGTAGTGTTTAATGATAGGCTTACCATATACCCTTGTTTGACGCGGTTTCTCCCGGTTTCAAGGTACTTTTCAGAGTTATAACATCTCGACAATCCTCCTGGGTTTGTTCAGTTTGCCAATGAGACACAAGCTCAAGAGTTAACAATTACCATAAAACTATCAAATATATGTATATATAAGAAATACATAAATTGTTAGTGTAAGTGATGACTGCTAAAATATTCTATATTTCGAAATGTAACACGTAACAAAGTCGTGAAAATAAACAATTAATAGTAGCGAACGGAACTCTTAGCTTTCCAAGAATTATAACATTTCAATACCGAATCAAAGCTGAGTTCTGGAAGATCTTTTCTGTCTTTCAAATATTAAGGATAAGAGGAAAAGATTTCCAAGGAGCGTGATCGTTAGGGACTTCGTGTAAGACCTAGGAGTTTGATAAGAATTTTCCCCCCTGAACCCGACATTGGACATCGAAGACAGTCAATACAGAAAAGCCCGTCCGTATCACGACTTAGAAAAAAAGTTTTGGCCTGACGAAATAGGAATATAATGGCTAAGTCGATTGTTAAAGATCTAATACTTAGTGAAACGAAGATGATCCTCGATATTGGCTTTTTACTTCAAGGGCGCAAGATATTGGCCTCATATTTATTATTTGCTTAAAATTTTCCAACGATAATGTATGATGGATATTTTTCTACTGGTCTCTCCAATGTGCTATCCATAGTCTAGCGACCAAAGTCAGGAGCGCTTGCTATCTGCTAGAATCACATTCTGGACTTTAAACCAGTGACCTATATCGACATGTTAGATTGCTTCCCTATCCAAATACCATGCCTTATAATATTTGAATCGTTTAGATGTCACGTCGTAGTTTTTTCTTAACACTATTTATGCAGTAAGTTTTTCTCAATAATTTTTTAATTTATTTTTCAGATTAGAATGCAATTAAATTGCTGACTTATTATCTTAGGCCTTATTATCTTAAGATAATTAGTCATAAGGCTTATTATCTTAAGCTTTATGACAAATTATCTTAAGCCTCATCCTTGCTTTTCCTTCACATTGTGTGGTGGTGGTGGATTAGAACCATTTGATGAAATGTTTTTGCTTGGCCATTGCGGATATCATGAGTAATTTGTCCCATAGAAGTGGCGATTTTATCTTACTTCAAGCATTACAAAATTAGTGACCTCGGAATTGAATTTTGAGAAATTTTTTATTCGTTTGTTTGTCTATTAGTAATACAGATGATTGTCTAGAAATACTTGTCTTGTGTAATGATTATGATACGAAAACGGTCACTCAGTTACAACCTCATTTAAATCAGCTAACGCTAACATAATGTAAAGTAAGACTCTAGGGGGGAGAGGGGGTAAGATCCTTTTGAAGAAATGCCTTTATCTGGCCCTGGTTCATACCATGGATAATTTTCTCCCTTTGGGGTAATTTAACTTTGCTCCAAGCATTCCAAAATTAATAACCTCGGAAATGCATTTTGGGATAATTTTAATGTGATCTGCTTGTTGCCTAGAAATGCTGATGATTGCCTAGAAATCCAGATGATTACCTCGTGTGATGATTATAATAAGACAGACATATAAATATTTCCCGCTAACGTGATCAGTGATAGATCAGATTCTGAAAATTACACACCCGATAAAAATCGCGGTCACTCAATTACAATCTCGTTTAAATCAGATAACGCTACCAGAAAGTAAAGCAAAACTCTGCCCACGGTAAAGAAAAAAGAGTAAAAATAAATAAATAAATAAAAAAAAAATTCGATCATTTTTTTTTCAAGACAAGCGGCGTTTACCAATATCGTTTCGCTTCACACAACAATTTGTTGTTTCAAATTACCTCGGATGACGCGTGAGGGTCGGGAGGGGAGATTTTAGCCGGCGGAATTCTAAATTTAGCAATAATCGATAGCGCATCTCTACACAAGAGAGAAGACGGACCGCAAAACCAAGCAGATTTTCCGAAACAGTCGGGAGAGGGAGAGAAAGCATTGTCTTCCAATATGCAGCGAGATTTTGGAGATTGGCGCTCTCAGGCCTTCCGCTGCAGAGAGATTTATTTGTCGAAGGAGCTTTCGGATTTTGCTTTTCTAGAGCTCCTTAAACAGTTTTGGAGCAATTCACGGATATTTCAATTCCAGAGAAATGCGAAATCGATTTTTCTTTACGTGGATAACGGTTACAGGTATTAAAGAGCTCGGACCGACCCTTTTGTTCAACCACTTGTCAGAGTGTCTGCATGCGTGTCCGATTATCACTAAGCGCCTTATCTTGCTTTGCAATAAATATCGATCAACATTTAATAAAGTTATTGAATTATTTTTTTATGTTATGAGATAATTACGCTTTACTGCTCATGTGTGCATTAACTTTCTTGAAACTAATAAGTTTACCACTATATCAAAAGTGGAAAATTTTAGAATGGTGAAACAGAGACTATATAAACTAGTAATAAACATAATCCCTTGCACTTCTGTAAAAATACCAATTTGAAAATCACACAAATAATGCAAATAATTCAACACGAAAAAATGTATAAAGAGGGCATAGACTGCCTAACAAATTAACAGTAAACCTACCCTAGCATTGAAAATTTTAACTTTTCAATGAAAGATTGCGCAGTTGCAACAAATCCTCATACTGAAAACGGACAAATATAACTGAAAGTAAATAAATCAACAAAGATAATTATTAGCAGGAAGAATGTAGATAAAAGTAAACAGAAATCACGCACTTAGGACTCAACGCACCATATTGCAAGATTCTGTAGCAGTAACGGAAATGAGCCATATATCGAACATTTTCCCTAATAATTTTGGCAATCAAAAAGTATTTAAAAAAATGGCATTTAGACTCGGGTATTTTTAAGGACATTTAAGATTGGGTTTTCTGATTTCACACTTTCTTTAGATTTTAGTGGCTTAAAAACTTCAATGGGGTGCAGCGCTGTAGTTTTGCTACAGTGGCGTAACTCTTAGGGTGTAAAATGGCTGCTATTTGACTGTAACCGTTACTCATTGGAATAGGGTGAGTGAAACCTTTTGCATTTCTGTCTTTTCTTTTGTGTTCTTCAGGATTGTATGTGTGCTTGCATTTATGGTGCGTTGAGCCCTAAGTGCAGGATGTCTGTTTATTTTCATTTGATTTGACTATGGGAATCTCGGGGCCTTGGGATGTCTTTTAGTTAGACCTGCATCCTATTCAGGAAGTTCCCCCTTGAGGTAACTCATTTCGTTAGGCCTCTTGATGACGAGACCAGTCGGTTACCTCGATATAGGGTTTAGTTCCGTTAATGCTACATAATCTTGCATTATGGTGCGATGAGTCCTAAGTGAGTGATTTCTGTTTATTTTTAATCTACATTCTTCCTGTTAATAATTATCCTTCTTTGTTGATTTATTTACTTTTAGTTATATAATACTAATTTGAAGTATCTGTTACTCCAGGGCATTTTCTTCAATCTGTTATAGATTATCGAAAAACTTATTATTTTATCAACTAACAATCCCTAAATAATTATAATTTGCATTTTCAAATTTATTTTGCAATGGCAGCGCAGCATCTAATAAGATGAAATGCCGCCATGATAAATAGGTTTAAAATTTATATTTTTACTACCTAAAATTATTTTAATATACTAGGGTATCTAATCCTATTTTAAATTTAAAATTTTTATTAATTATTTAATTAACTTTTTTTGTAAAATGAAATTTTACTTAATATTTAATGAATTTTATTGCCATGATAAATAGGTTTAAAATTTATATTTTTACTCCCTAAAATTGTTTTAATATACTAGGGTATCTAATACTATTTAAAATTTAAAATTTTTATTAATTATTTAAATAATTTTTTTTATGAAATGAAATTTTACTTTATGTTGAATGAATTTTATTGCCATGATAAATAGGTTTAAAATTTATATTTTTACTCCCTAAAATTGTTTTAATATACTAGGGTATCCAATACTATTTTAAATTAAAAATTTTTATTAATTATTTAAATAATTTTTTTTATGAAATGAAATTTTACTTTATGTTGAATGAATTTTATTGCCATGATAAATAGGTTTAAAATTTATATTTTTACTCCCTAAAATTGTTTTAATATACTAGGGTATCTAATACTATTTAAAATTTAAAATTTTTATTAATTATTTAAATAATTTTTTTTATGAAATGAAATTTTACTTTATGTTGAATGAATTTTATTGCCATGATAAATAGGTTTAAAATTTATATTTTTACTCCCTAAAATTGTTTTAATATACTAGGGTATCCAATACTATTTTAAATTAAAAATTTTTATTAATTATTTAAATAATTTTTTTTATGAAATGAAATTTTACTTTATGTTGAATGAATTTTATTGCCATGATAAATAGGTTTAAAATTTATATTTTTACTCCCAAAAATTGTTTTAATATACTAGGGTATCCAATACTATTTTAAATAAAAAAATTTTATTAATTATTTAAATAATTTTTTTTATGAAATGAAATTTTACTTTATGTTGAATGAATTTTATTGCCATGATAAATAGGTTTAAAATTTATATTTTTACTCCCTAAAATTGTTTTAATATACTAGGGTGTCTAATACTATTTTAAATTTAAAATTTTTATTATTTAAATAATTTTTTTTATAAAAGGAAATTTTACTTTATATTTATTAAAGAGAAATTGAAAAATTATTTTAATATATTTTAACATAAATTAATTATAAGAATAACCGCGACTGCTTGTCGTGTTGCTACATCCAGTTTTTAAGTCAATTGGGCGCGTAACGTAAATTTATTTTGGTTAGTACAATATATTTATTTTTCTTAGGATTTATTTGGGTGCGTTGTGTTTAATATTTATTTTCTTGAATACAACCCAAAGCTCTGGATGTCGAACTTAGCAACCGAACAAAAACCAAATACTAAGCAACACGACACTGCTGGCACTTATAATTAGTTAATTATATTATTAATTATTCTTTATATGTGATATAAATATGTGTTGTAATACGAAATGCAACAAATAATCAATTATGTGTTGTAATACATAATTTCTATGACGCCGCAACGGTGTCTATGGTGTGCGAAGAGGCAATTTATTTTGTTTATTCAAAGAAGTCTCATTCTTCTCCTTAGCATATTCATAACAAAGGATGTTCATAATAAAGGAATAAAATTATAAAAATTCAATCTAACAAAAAAAAATATATTTATGGTATTTTAAGGTATTCAGTAACGAATTTCATTCGTTAGTAGAAAAATTTATATTAAATTTTGCAAAGAACATAAACCTTCCAATATTACAATTTAAAAAAATATATATTATAAATCGGAATATTTAAAATATTTCTCATTCGAAAAACAGTTTTTCATAAAAAATATTTTCATACTGTTGGGATTATTGAATATAAATATTATTAAAATTGAAGGCTATGCAAGATATAGTTTTAAATGTGAAGTTCGCTATGGGAAGTTAATTTTGGAAATAAAGCATTAGTGAAGTGATAATTTTTTTTATGTTTCTGTCAACCGTTATGCTGAACTTCGATTTTTTTAACACAGCATAACTTTGATAAAAATGCTAATTCACATTTAAGACACCTTGTGACGATGTTGTGACGACTATTGTTTGCTGTAGAAATATTTGTAAATGACTTGCAGTCCCTCTTCCCACCCAAGGCTTCCGATTCCTGGCTTTGTCGCAGTGTGTGTTGGGCAGAGGCGGCTCCAGTCCAGAGTTTTGGGTGGGGGGACAACGTCGGCTCTTAGGGTTATATATATATATATATATATATATATATATATATATATATATATATATATATATATATATATATATATATATATATATATATATATATATATATATATATATATATATTTACAGTCAAACTTCCATATATCAAACTTCCCCATATCGAAATTTTCTATATATCGAACTCTTAGTAAATCTCCATGTTCATTACATAGAAAAACTGTTTCTATACATCGAAAAAATCTCTATACATCGAAATTTTTTTTCACGATATATTGGGAGATTTTATTACACTTTAGAATAAAATCTCCCAATTACTGACGTTTGAAACAATACTTCGTGGACTTCAATTCGTGGAAAATGTCCCTGATGAAGTTTTTAATGGACTGAATAAATGCGAGCATTTCTTTGATGAACTTTTCGCAAAACTGGCTGTTCAGCAAGATATTCGTAGTTTTTTTTTTTAAAGAATGTAACTGTGATCACCATAACCACTGTCTGGAATATTGTTTTTTTAAAGGTATATAGTACTCAATAAATCTTTCATATTAATTCAGTTTTTAGTTATTAACTTTCATTTAATGTGATTCGCATATAAATTGGAAATGGACTTTCGTATACGAAAATTAGCTTTAATTTTAATGTTTTAGGATAATTATGATAAAACTAAGATCAATTCTATAAATCGAAATTTCTATATATCGAATTTTTTTTCGGCATTTTGCTACTTCCATATATGGAGGTTCAACTGTATATATATATATATATATATATATATATATATATATATATATATATATATATATATATATATATATATATATATATATATATATATTTATATATATATATATATATATATATATATATATATATATATATATATATATATATATATATATATATATATATATATATATATTTATATATATATATATATATATATATATATATATATATATATATATATATATATATATATATTTATATATATATATATATATATATATATATATATATATATATATATATAAGAAATAAACATCGTCTAGTTTTAAATTTAAACTCATTTAGTATTAAGTCTACGATTATATAATTTTAGGCTATGAAATAAAAATACGCCCCTACTGTCCCCTTCCCCTCTCGAAGCCGTCGATGGTGGTGGACATGGCAATCGCATCGGCCACCCGTCTCGGACATTTGCTGCCGTCTTGGGGGGTCCTGGCCATCATTAATTCTTCTTGACGGACCCCACTTGTGGGCGGAGGTTTTGGGTGACTGTTTGCTAACTTGGCGTGGTCAGCATTTTCGATCATTGTGTCTCAATTAAGAGGGGTATAAGTGTTGGCCAACTTTTCGTGGCAAGCTTTCTTGGTTGGCTGTTTATTAGAGGCACACATTTCCTGGCAACCCTCAGTTTATAAGGGCTTGCAAAAGTCGTTAGAACAACGAGAAAATAAAGATTGATATTGTCAATCTTCGATCCTAATGACACAAAGAAACGTACAAAAGGATTTAGTTTTTATGAATGTAATAAAGTGTTGTCATGGTGTGATAACATGTCGACCGATTGTTAAAATCGCTTGGATGCGATAAGTAAAACACCATCAAGTTAAATTTCCAAAACAATAAACTTTCAATCCTAAATGAGGTACATGTTGCTGCCAAACATCTAAATATTATCCAAACGCGGTAGCTGAACTGAACATCGATTCATCATATGGGTTGAACCGATCCCTCATCGAATCCTCGCATATAACTTGATCAATTACCCACTCTTTACTTTCATACTCTCGCAATGTGACGTAATAAAATATCGAGAAGTAATTAGAATGATTTCCTAAGAAATTAAATCTCAAATAGGTTAGAATGACCTAAATTTTCTATTGAATTTTACATAGTTAGTTCACATTGGGTCGAATTATTTTATAACAGGACAATTTAATTACTTTCGATATCAAGGCTATGTGATAAGATAGAAATAACTTGTAACTAAAGAGGCAAGAAGATGCAACAACTTCAATACGAATGGATAGATCTGCACACAAATTATATTTACATTTAAAATAAGAACTACGCTTTGTAATGTTCGTAAACTGAACACCCACTAGCAGAACAATGGACCTTCAGATTTACAAAAATATGTCCCCAAAACGATTGTTTTTCTTTTAGAAAATGATTCTGCAACTCATCAGCTTTAAATTTAAAAAAAAAGTATGCTGATCCGATTATTATTAACCGAGTTATAAGAATTTTTTCAAACGTAAACAATGGAAATGTTACGTTAAATTAAAACTTTAAATGCTATTTTCTCAAAACAAGTTTTCATGTCGCTTTGGTAAGTTCAAAATGTTCCATGCGTCATAATTTTTCCTGAATTTTCATAAAATTTCACAAAATGATTATTTATATAAGTTAGAATAAAACTTACTAATAAATTCATTATACTATTTTAAAACAACGTAAAATTTTTACAATAAAAAAGATTGTTTTGATAAAATTTTGCATAAAATGACCTATTTTTATCGATTTCTTTTCTAGTTTTTATAAATATCACTGTAAATCAAATACTGCTAGTAACTTTTATTTCAACTATATAGAGCTAGCTTAAGAAAGAAAATTAGATATCTGAGACAAAATTTGATGCTCATGAAGTATTTTTAAATCGAGTAATTAACTAACAGATTTTAATTAATTTCTTAATTAATTACATTCTGATTTTTTTTAAAATTCAGAATTTTCATATCTAAACAACACTGTATAAGTATACAAAATTTCATAGCAATTGGTTGATAAATAAAAAAAAAGTTTTTCATTGTCCATTGTCGCCTTAAACCTTCATTTTCAGCTACTAAATATCCTAACCCGCATTTACTAACCACAGCCTCTCTTTTGGTTCTGAGCAGCTTCTCACAGAATATCGTCCATAGCAGTAACATCAAATGTCCTCTGAAGCATTTTACTTCGGTTAAATATATATGTAGCAGATCCCTCTGAATTGTCTAATTTGAGAAATCTCCGTCACAGTCAAGAGCGCATCCTTTTATTAATAGCTGTTGTACTTGATTATCCAATCTGTGAGTATATATATGTCCCATTAAAAGGCTTTGTTTTCAGTTACGCGCCTAAGGAAAGTGGCATGAGTTTTCGCAATATTTCGGAAGAAGTGCGATAGGAGAAGCAAGAGAGGAAAAAGAGAAAGAAAAAACCAGTCAGTTTTCCTTGACTAAGGCGATACCGCAGTATAATTTTTATGTTTAAAGCGCAACAACAAACAATTTAGGGCTTTATAAACGAATACTGAAATTTCCCACCCATTATTTGAAGATCCAGCATCATTCTAACTAGCTCAGTTTTTTTTTAAATTTTCTGTTTTAGAAGAAGATATATTGAAGAATAAAAAGCAAATTAAATAAGCGAATTAAAAGGATATAATAAAGAATATAGGTTCTTCAGTAAGGCATAACCGACGAAACCTATGTCCAAATGTACCTGTATGCTGGAGATGTATGGTTTTCCTTTAAGCTCCGTCTCTTCGACACGCTTATTGCATTTTGTCATGTAGGATCTTATGTTGTTTGCTAATGAAGGGCACTACTCAATAAAGACATTTGACGAACTTTAACCATGAGAATCTTTGGTTGTTTTCAATGGGGCACCGTATAGGTGAGCCAACACCACCCCCTAGGGCCATCTCAATTTTCACAGAGACCCCAGGGAAGACATCTGGAGGAATGTACTTTCTCCCACCCTCTCGGACCTCATAGAAGGACTTTTCGGTCTACCGATCAAACGTGCCCCTACCCGGCCCAGTCATGAAGGTATTTAATGGCTTAAGTCGGGATTCGAACCGAGCACCTTAAATCCCAAGCCCGACGTGTTACTACTTGGCTACCTCACGTAGGATGTTATTCGCCCAGAAAAATTGACGGATGAACACCAAAATCAAACATGTAGGATCTAATCTGCCCATTGACCCGAAATATGGAGTTAAATTTTGTCCCGACAGCGTATCTTCCCTGCAACAAAGTTATTATTAGAAACAAGAATGCTAACTTTTTTAAACATGTTTTAATTAACTCGCTTTCTTGTTTGTTTTTTTGTGTGTGTGTTTGTCCCTTACAAATCTTGCAATCGCTTTTTAACTAATTTCCCGACTAGCTAGACATTTGAAACTTTTAGAATAGCCCAGAACACGATGACAATGCATTATTTTAATACTTTTAGCCATCTTTAAGCAGGATTGAATTCATTTTCAGTTAGTTTTGTATTGTAGACTGGTGCAGCCATCTATCGGCCAGAAACGGGAACTAAAAGTTAAACGCAAGTTAACTTCCAATTAACTTCATTTTCTTTCAAGTTGATGGGATAATTCATCAAAAAATTTTTTTTAAGTATTTATTAATACATAGAATTGTCAAGTGTATATGATTCAACAGAAAATTTAAAAACATGGTATATAAAAAGTTCTTTTTATCTTGTAATTATTTCTGGTTTGGCTGTGTTCAATGATATCGTATCATTTTTACACAAGTGCTTGTTGTACCGATTTACATTGATTACATTGCATGTTAAAAGGGGAGATTCCAACCGACAGAATTCTAAATTTGGGAATATTCGATAGTGAATAGCTACACAAGGGAGAAAACGAACCACAAACCAAACATATTCTGGAAGAAGTAAGAGAACCTGCATTAAGTTTTCCGATATGTTGCGAGAGAATAGTTGGTGTTCTCTTAGATTTTTACTACAAACAGTTTCATTCTAAAATATTTTCGATTACCCTATATGTCTCTAAATGTGTGCTTTTTTACAGGAGTAATACTTGAACTGTGTAGGATAGTACTGAATTTGACGCTTTACTTACACTTTGAATCATTATGAGCTTTGGAAAGACAGGACCTATCAATTTTTCAAAGCGTGCCGAGTCTGACGGACTAGATTAATTTGAATAAGGGCCTGTTCACATAGAACGTTGAGACGAAAATAAACCAATCATAGGCGTTAAAAATTTTATTGCTAATCGTTTGGAGGCCTATGATTGGTTTATTTTCGCCTCAACGTCATCTTTTCCTTAACGCAACGCAACGGGCTCCTATGTGAACAGGCCCTAAGGCTTTTAACACTTTATTTCGAAACGTATTAATTCATCCATCCGTATAATTTTAATGTGTTTAGACCAACAAATGTATTCTTTGGTTCTTGCTCCTACACACATTTGTTGAACCCTCCCTCCAAGGTTTGAGTACATTACTGCATTCTCTTTAGTAAAAGTTCCCATTCACTTACATCTCAAAATAGTCTGTTTTAAAGATAATAGATATTGCAAGGAATTATAAAATTCGGTTATAAATAAATAGAGAACACACTTGCTATGTACTTATAATTCTCTATCTTACCCAACCATGTCGTATAGTGGGAAACCAGCAAAGAAAATTTATACATTTATTTTAAGGGGACAATGGACCTTCAGATTGACAAAAATATATCCCCAAAGCGATTTTTTTCTTTCAGAAAATGATTCTGCAACTCACCAGCTTTAAATTTTGAAAAAAGTATGTTGATCCGATCATTATTATCCGAGTTATAAGTATTTTTTTTCAAACGTAAACAATGGAAATGTTAGTCAAATTAAAACTTTAAATGCCATTTTCTCAAAACAAGTTTTCGTGTCGTAAGTTCAAAATGTTCCATGCATCACAATTTTTCTTTAATTTTCATAAAATTTTATAAAATGATTATTTATATATGTTTGAATAAAACTTAGTAATCAATTCATTATACTATTTTAAAACAACTTAAAATTTTTACAATAAATAAATTTTTTTTGGATAAAATTTTGCTTAAAAAGACCTATTTTTATCGATTTTTTTTCTAGTTTTTATAAATATGACTGTAAATCAAATATTGATACTAACTTTTATTATAACTATATAAAGCTAGTTTAAGAGAGAAAATTAGATATCTGAGACAAAAATTAATTAACATGGATCATTTTTAAATAGAGTAATTAACAAACTGATTTTAATTAATATCTTAATTAATTACATTCTGATTTTTTTAAAATTTGGGCTTCCATCTCTAAAAAACACTGTATAAGTATACAAAATTTTAGAGCAATTGGTTAATAAATAAAAAAAAAGTTTTTCATACTCCATTGTCGCCTTAAACGAAAAGTCGGTTTCCCCCAAGTACTGGGTTATCACATATTAACAGAAAATTGTTTATTTTGATTTTAAGAAAAATGAATGGTAGTTTCTTTGGCAAAATTTTGAGAAAATAATCATTCAATTTGAATTAATTGGCACTGAACACAATCAGGAAATGCCAAAAACAATCATTGTTTTGGCCACTTAGATTTTTGGAAATTTAGATTAGGGAAATTTAAAATATTGAGGACAATGTAATTTGGAAATTTGGAATAACTTAATTTATATCTCCCATGGGTTTCCGCGAAGAAGTCGTAATTAGATTAAGGAGAAATTTAGACAGGAATTTGTTGTTTTTGTTGTTGCTTATGCCACTTTAACCGACAGCAACATCACATCAAATCTCGAAGGCTATGGGCGATGAAAGTGCGGTTCCTGTTTTGACTGGCACCACAAGGTTTGGAGTCCGACTTGGCCAAATGATCAGTCCCGTAATTTTGAACCGAGTCAACCGACCCCACACCTCCAGAGGCAATTTTGAGAACTTGGAGGAAATTGCAGCCACGAGAGATTTTGCATGCACCAGTCGTCATTAGTGTACATTTGAGTTTAGGAAAACGCATGGGGAATTCGAAAATTCTGAAACTGTAAATTTGGAAAATTTCAAAAATTTTAAAAATTGAGAAATTTGGAAAATTTGGAAGTTTTCGAAATTTGACTTAATTGATCATTTTGATGAATTACTTAAATACCTGTATCAATGAATTAAAATAACTTTCTTGAGTAGAAAAAATATATTTTTTGAATTATTGTAATGTCGTAATAGCACAACCCTTTTCTCAATGGCCACTTTAACTGAAACTATTTTTCAAGCTTAAATTCAGCTCATCAATCCATTTAGTTTGATCTACCACAGCGTTAGACACACTGCCTTATGTCAAAAAAGAAATTAAATAATAAAACTACAGCAATTTTTTCATATGCATAATAATTTAAAAACTAGAAAGAAAGCTTACTTTTGACAAAAACAAGCCAACCATAAACTAGCTTATGCACATAATAATCTATTTTCTATTGAAAGAAACGTGAATGAAAAATGTCAAGTATCTGGGAAATTTCAAGTTTCTAGATACTTGACATTTTATTTAATCTTTTATATATACTTTTTTTTATTAATTTCAGGCTTCGATAACATCTTTGTGGATCTATGAGTTTCACTGGAAAAAATTAACATAACTATGCATGAAATATTCTTTCACATGGCTCGAAATAGCTAAAAACATAAACAAACAAAGTGAAAAATCATAGCATGGCTTCACTTAGACTAGAGATGTCAATTACAACTCTTAAAGACTGCCACAGGGAATTTGTTGAAATGGTTTGAATCATTTTTAAAAGACTGCATAGAAAAATTCTCTTCCACATGAGAAAATACTGAAGATGTATAATTTTGAAGATGATATGTTAATGTTGAAGATGATATGTTAAAAAATCAAAAGTGCAAAATTTCATCGAAATATATCGAAAACTTTTTAAATAATTAGCTTTCTCGTTTACAAAAGTTACTGAAAAATGATTTTTCTAGAAAATGCATTTAAAGATACTACTTCCGATCTTTTAATATAGATTTCGGTTTATTAAACTAGCCAAAAGTTCTCATTCAATGACCGTACGAATAAAAGAGAAGCAGTTTTATAATTCTAAATGATTGACCTTTGAGAAAGAGCAATGAAAAAAATTCCGGAATTTCAAGCCAAAACAGCTATTTCATCTTAGGCAGATACCATAAAATTTTAATTCGAACTTTGAATGTAAGAATGTAATTTGAAATAAGTGTTTATTGATATATTAATTTAATATTAAGGAAAGAAGTTTAAATAGGGAAAACGCTCAAATTAAAACACCAGGATTAACCGGCTAGTCTGAGATTTTTCAGGGACTGAGAAAAATAGTCTCCCCCAGAAATATTACCTTTTACTACAACCCCAAACATTTGGCTATTTTTTAAAGGGGCACACAAAATTTTTAAAATTTTCTAAAGAAAAATTATTGCATTAAAATATTGCGTGTTCTTTTCGGCTTAAAATGACGTTTAAAGCAACTTTCTATCTTAATTAGAACTAGAGATATTATTTATTTTTTTTATTGCAACGTTCTAATAGCAGCTAAGCTTTGTTTAAACCTGTAAATGCGTTTTTCTGCATGATTGGTTTTTTCACCATTTCTCGTCTTTAAATTGTTATAAGTTAAGAACCGTCAAAGATAAATGGTTCAAACTTGGAACATGTATATTTCAATTATTTTACTTTAACTTTGAAAAAATATTTACTTTTGAAAATAGTATTTTAAAAAAATTAGTTACATAATTTTAAAAAAAATTTACTCTAAATATTTTTAATTTTTTTAATCAATATTTAAAAAAACGATGAATCAAAATGAAAACATATATATTTCTGTTTAATTAAATGAAAACTTTTTGAAATTCGATGTATATTATTTCGAGTTATAACAATTTTAAATTACGCCACTTTTTTAAAATTTTAAACAAAAGATTTTTTTTAAAATTTTATGAGAATTTTTATGATGTGATTATGTTTACAAATTATATGCTTAACCATAACAAAAAATTCAAAATTTTAACTCATATAAAAAAAATTTTAAATGTGCTCCGGACCCCTTTACAGATTACAGTCCTGTTCCTAGAAAAAGTGCCCACACAAAAAGTGCCCATAACTACCACGAGAGCTACACACTTCCACGACTGATACACAAATGTGCAACTTTCAACATATGCCGCAGAATCTTAATATTTAATATCACTATTCAAAATTTACAGTTTGCTAAAAATTAGGAAAAAATACCCTCCAAAAAGGGTAAGAGACAAATTAAGCATTCTCTTGCTCCCTTCCGATTTTTTGTCAAAGAACAAAAAAAAAAAAATCTTCAACCGATATCGTTTCTACCTACGCACAGAAGGAAGCCAAAAAAAAAAAAAAATGTTGTTTCAATTCACTTTGAATGACGTGTGAGGGTCGAGAGGGGTCTGGAAGGGGAGATCCCAGCCGAGGCGAAATTCTAAATTTAGAAGCAATCGATAACGCATCTCTACTTGGAGAAAACGGACCACAAAACCAGCAGATTCCTGAACAAATGGAGTCAGGAGTGAGAGAAAACACATTGTGTCTCCGCGAGATGACGTAGATCGGTCTTGTTCGGGATTTTGCTGCATGTGTTTTTATTGGTGCGTTTTTTTTTTTTCCACGGTCTGCTCTTTTCCCAATAATGCACGGAAACGCAGTTCTGTCTAGGAGAGAAATAACTAGGAGGAGAGGCGTAAAATAAAGGCAATGTTAGTAAGGAAAGGCATTCAAAAGGAGAGCTCTTGACATCTAAGAGTGCAACTGAATTATCGCTAATCTGTAGATCAGAAGATTCTCTGCTTTCGAGACTCGGCCCAGTCAGTTGTTTGCTAAAAGTGTGTATTTTTTAAGGTATCAGACAAAGTTCGGAGACCTTTTTTTGTTTCAAAAACTGTACTTGCGAAAATTTTTGTCTTATTTTTCGAAGGAATATAGCACCAAAATACGAACTATTCAACTTATTAAAAAATTGAGGATTTTTTGTCCAAATTGAGCAAATTTTTACATTTGCTCAATTTCGATGGCTCCAGCTCTACAAAGTGTTATGTGTATACCATTAATTTCGTTTTATCATATATACTTAACACTAGAAAGACGGAAATTTGTTTCTTACTAAAAAGACTGAATGCCGTCATGGTAACTTTTAACGGTTAAAAATAAAATCGATAATTTAAAATATTTAATGTTTTTTTTAAATGGTTAAATACTTTAAATTTTTAACTATTTCATACCAATATATAATAAATTAGTACATATTTATATATTTTTATGCAGGTATGGAGAGCTGACAACCTGGTAGGGTTTATACGTAAAAATATATGCATGGTTTGTGCAGTCCTTATTTTTCAACACCAATATTTCCGAAGAGCTGATATTTCTGTTATTTGCAAAAGGGAGAAGAGACTTTTCCGGTATTATTTTAAAGATTTCTGCCTGCTTTCTATAATGCCGTCAAATTGACGGCTTTCAGTCTTAGTAGTAGGTATACAACACAATGTATCCCCCTCTTTACTATCGAATATAATGTTGTAAATGTGTGTGCTTATTTCGTGTAAGATTAGAAAAAGTTTTAAAATTTCAAAAGCCTGAGAACATAAATACAGGCATAGCGCTCAATGGTATGTCCAAAACCGTCAGAATGACGGCAGCCGTCTTCTAGTGTTAACACACTCGTCAGTGCAATGACCTAAAAGCTAATCGATATTTTTAAATCTTAAAGAAATACAGTTGATTATATACTATTACATGTAAGATTTCGGCAAATTCTCGTGAGTTTTTTTTTAATGCAGCTGCAAATCAACAAATAGTAGACTTAGAGCCAAATCTGTAGTTCTTTACATTATCAATAGTATGAAACAACTACCCGAAAAATTTCATATATTTTGTGTTATCACAATAGTAGTTAGCATTTTTGATGACAAAGAATTTCTTCAGAAGACACAATTAAAAGTTTTCATTTCTAATGAAACTGACAGCTTTGTTTTCTTATTTCAAAAGCTCTCATTTCATTTCTAACGACCGTACAGAAAAAATAATAGCAGATTTAGGAACAGAAATTTTCATTCTTTAAGAAACAGGAATATAAAAAAAATCGGAATTTTTATCGAAATCAACGTTCTGAAGGTAGTTGGATGTACCTTAACTTGGAGTAAGAGTCCCATGTTTTAAAATACTCGAGAACACGTGGTCTAATGGTTCAGTGGCCAAATGACAGGCATTTGTCAAATAAGTAAATAAATACCTAGGAGTAAGATCCATATTTGGAGGCCCGATTCTGTCAATTAAAAGTGCGTAAAAACTGTCAAGTATCTCAGAAATTTCCTAGAGTGAGATCCGTATTTGTAGACCCGGTTCTGGCAGTTAGTAATTAGAAGTGCATGATACTTTACCTAGTAAAAAGATCCTTGTTTGAAAACCCGAATTTGTCAATTGGTTTTCAGAAGTTCAACATACATCTTAACTGAATACTACTTGGTACACGTCAAAACATGACGGCTGGATAGTAAATAAATGTACAAATACACAAATTATACTCAACACAACATTGCCAAATGTTGAAAACCATAACATTGCGAATAGAGAAATATACATTAAAAATTACCATTCAACCCAATAAAAAGAAATATGGTTACTCAACAGCGCGAAATAAACCATTTCAGTCAGGTTTACTTCTATATCTCACAAACATAATTTAAAATAAAAATGACAGAGAGAGAGAGAGCCAGAAAGATTCCTTGGAATAAACAAATGTTTATTTAAACAAATGTTTATTTATTTTTTTTTAATTTTATCAGTCACGTTTATGCGGCCTTGAACTTAGTATCTAAAGCCAGATTTAAACTTATCACTGAGCATGAGCAGAAACAAATTAATGTGTTTATGTCACCTCGTGCTTAGTGAACATCTAAATCCAGATTTAACCGTGCCACTGAGCATGCGCAGAAAGCAATTTTTAATTGTAAATGACCGCTAATTAATAGAAATCGTGGTTACAAAAACCAAATTTAGCACATTTAAATCTTTCGTTTAAGACCAAAGTGAAGTAAATTGATGCTGTAGATTTTTTTCTCATGGACTGCCCAAATAATCTGCTTAACAACTTAAATATATTCATTTTATCTAGGTGTGAGACCCATTTTTGGAACCCGGTTCTGTCAATTGTTTGTTAGAGGTACATAATATTTTACCTAGCACAAATATCCGTGTTGGAGACCCGTTACTGTCAGTTGGTTGTTAGAGGTGCTTAGTATTATACCTAGGAGAAAGATACGTGTCTTGAGACCTGGTTCTGTCCTTTGGTCGTCAGAAGTACATAATGTTTTAGATAAGTGTAAGATCCGTGTATGGAGACCAGGTTCTGTTAATTGGTCATTAGAACTGCATAATATTTTACGTAAGAGTGAAGTCATTAGAAGTGCGTATTATGATTTTACCTTGGATCGAGACCCGTGCTTCGAGACCCGGTTCCGATTGTTAGCCATCAGACGTGCGTCATATTTTATTCATGTGTAGGGAAAGCTATGGAAAAATGAGCACAAAACTTTAACCCTTTCAGGGGCAACAACTTCGACCGTTTGCACGGTGCAGATTTTTTTCCCGATTTTTTAACCTAAAGAATCTTGAAAAAATTTTCCAATTAAAGGTTGTAAAATCTTTTAATATCTTTCAATTGATAACAGATGGCAGTACTAATCATTTCTCTGCTCATTTAACTGGAATACATTAAATGCAAGTGAAAAAAGACTAGATTTAGACGTTTGCACTGTGCAAACGGCGCCCCTCAAAGGGTTAAGAAGTAAGCACTCAGACCAAAACTCTCTCAAATTCCAGCATTCAACTTCAACACCTGAATTATCGAGGTGGAGTTAACCGTCTAATATAACCCTCATAACTGTAGTTTAGTGATTTTCTATAGAATATTATTTCTTAAAGCTACAATGCACTAACCCTATTGGATTCGCTCACCTCAATACAGGTTGTCCCGGCTAAAAGTATCCAAAAGGTATGGCTTATTTTTCCGGAATTACCTATTAGAAAAAAAAAATTTAATAGAAAGAATGTCTCACCAAATTTTAATATTAATAGATTTCGATGTGTGCACCTTTTGTAGCACGATAAGCGTCTAAACGGTAATCCAGTTCTCTCCAAGTGACGAATTACTCTCCAAGTTATTAGACTCCAAGTTATTATACTCTCCAAGTTATTAGATGAATTACTTGAACGATCCGGTTCTTCAACTCATCCACAGTTTCAATTTTTTGTTTATACAAAAAAATTTTTTATACACTAATAACTGTGCAGTAAAAATTGATGATAGCTGAGACGAGTTCAATTCTATTATCCTAAAATCTACAGAATGAAATACTGAGATACAATCTATCTGAAATAAAAGAAAAAAAACTCATGTGAACTTGAAAATCTCACTGCAAATGTCAAGAAATCTCACTGCACATGGTGAGTTTTTTCTACCACTCCTGACTCCGGAATCTGTTTGTTTTTGCGATCCGTTTTCTCTCTACGAGTGGAGATACGTTATCGATTATTGCTAAATTTAGAAGTTCTTTTCTAATCCGTTGACTCTCGTCTGTCATTCAAAGAAATCTGATGCAACATATCTTATATCTTGACGCTGAACGATATTGAAAAAAAAATAATGCTACACCTATAAAACCAAGCACGGTTATTTTTCATACTTGACGTATTGAACTATGATGGAGAACTGATACTTGGATATCAAATAAGTAGAAGTTTAGCTTCAAGGAAATTTGATGCAACATATTTTATATCTTGACGCTGAACGATATTGAAAAAAAAATAATGCTACACCTATAAGACCATGCCCAGTTATTTTTCATACTCGACGTATTGAACTATGATGGAGAACTGATACTTGGATTAAATGGAATAAGTAGAATTTTAGCTTCAAGGAAATCTGATGCAACATATATTATATCTTGACGCTGAACGATATTGAAAAAAAATAATGCTACACTTAAAATACCAAGAGCAGTTATTTTTCATACTCGACGTATTGAACTATGATGGAGAACTGATACTTGAATTAAATGAAATAAGTAGAATTTTAGCTTCAAGGAAATTTGATGCAACATATTTTATATCTTGACGCTGAACGATATTGGAAAAAAAAATAATGCTACACCTATAAAATCAAGCGCAGTTATTTTTCATACTCGACGTATTGAACTATGATGGAGAACTGATACTTCGATAACATGAAATAAGCAGAATTTAATCTTCAAGAGCCATCATATTTTCGTGCTTTCTAATACCTTCATTAACTTTCATTCACAATTGAAAGTGAAATCATGCATAATAGCAGACTCTGAGTACAGTTTCGGCGCACAAAACTTAGGGTCTAAGGTAGGGGTCTTCAACCTTTCACTTTTGTGGGCCACACCAATAAATTCGCAAAGTTCTGTGACCCACACATCTGTGAAATAAGTAGTATAGGCAGAGGAATAAAATGTATTATTTGCAAATGAGCTTCATCCTTTGAGATAATTGTTTGATTTGCTTTTTATGGCACGATGCTGAAGATTAATCCCTTCAAATCACGTCACTGAAGTTTTGTGTGTAAGGTGTGTTTTAAAAAGTATTTTGTACCTTTATAACCATTATTAATTAAAAAAGTTTTTATTTATTACTTTCCACAAACAACAAAAAATGGGAGTTGAATCAATGTATTTTTTTACTTTATACTGCATGAAACAGAATGAATGCATGAAGACGAGACGCACATAAGGTTCTGAAAAGAAAGAGCCTTAGCATGCTGCTTTTTGTGTCTATCTCGTCTTAAGATTCTGAATACAATTACCAGTTTATTATTTTGATAAGCCTATGTGTCGTGGGTTACTTTTCCACGTGATTTCTTGATCTTTTTGAGAGAGAGTATTTACCGTTCTAAGTTTTTTTTCAAATTTAAACCAAATTTTCGTTTTGCAATGTTTCGGCGGGCCACGGGTTGCAGACCCATAGTCTAAGGTTTTAGAATTTAGGAGTCATTTAACATTTAATAAGTGGGTTTATTAAGAATGAAAAACGTTATATAAGGTTAATAACTTTTTTCCTTTTATAAATGCATAATATATCGGTATAGAGAAAATATTTATTATCATTTTTTGTGCTTTAAATTAAGAAAGTTGGCACATAGCGGTTCTGAAAGAGTATTTGTCTGGGACAATAAACTACGTAGTCTCGTCACTTGACTCGGTTCTAAATTACGGGACCGGCTTGTAGGAAGGGGGTGGTGCTGGCCACCTATACTGTGTCCCCTTAAATGAATGGCCAACAGTCTCTCGGTGTACATACAGACGAATATCTAGCGACAAGTGCCTCCACGTTCGAAAAAAAATTATTATATATATATATATATTACTATATATATATGTGTGTGTGTGTGTGTGTGTGAGCTTAACAGGAGCCACATTCATTTACCCTGCATCCTTCAATGGGCCTTGTGAGGATTTATCCAGCCAGGATCATAAGTAGGATAGCAACAACAAATAGAGCATTTTCTTTAATGGATTTGGAACAATCGAAAAAACGACAAACAAATTTTGAGTTATAGAATATATCTTTTAGAGAGTTATAGAGAATAAATATTCCCTCCAAAGCCTTTGTCATAAAAAATAACGTATTAATAATAATAATTGATAATTAAATAATCTATATATATAATACAGTTCCGTAACTGACTGACTGACTGACTGACTGATTGACTGACTGACATACAACGCACAGACCAAACCGCTGGACCTAAAGGGCTGAAATTTCGCATGGCGATTCTTCTTATAGTGTAGGGGTGCACTAAGAAAGATTTTTGAAAAACTCTTCTTAGATTTTTTAAAATTAAATGTTTAAGCTGTTTTAGTAGTTTTTTTAAGTTTGCAATTAAAATAATTGTTTGAGGGTTATAAAATTTATATCACGAGAAAGATCATAAAAATTTCTTTAAAATGAAATATTTTTTGAATCTTTATCTGCATTTTCTGATTTTTAGTGAATTTTTAAGGATTAATTTTTAGAATTTAATTTATTAAATGCTGATCATGCGATTTCATTTTCTGGTACTTTAAATAGTATATTTATCGTCACGTGCATAACAACTAAATAGACAAAAAAAATTTTCTTTTCTTGTTAATGCGGCAGACAATTGGACATTATCCCCCAAAAAATTATTAAAATACAGCAAAAGATATGTTCATCAAACTGTACTACATTAACTGTACTATATTCTTTGGTATGTCCAATTAGATTTAATTTGAATATTTTCTTCTACATTATTTTGTCTATAAAAATATCCATTGCGATGTTTTTATAAATAATTTTTTTCGTTTTTTTACATCAATTGCATACATTGATCGTTGTATTTATTATAAATATATATAAATATTTAAAATTTTTTTGGCATTAATTGCATACATTGTCCGTTGTAT